>OMNW01002860.1:97007-111977 GCA_900303245.1 Selene dorsalis
TGTATATGACATTTATTAAAAAATATATGAAATGAGCCAAACATTTCCTTTTCTTAGCCTAAAACAATCATCTATGCTTTCTTTTAGGTCTGACAGCATTTTCTGCAGCGCTCATCTACACATTACACAATAAGGAAATCCTTCCCAACTCCAAAGAACTGACTTCAGGGCACTTTGGCTACTGCTTCTTTCTGGCCTGGGTCTGCGTCCCTTTGCTGCTTTGTAGCGGTGTCATATACATTCACTTGCGTAAGAAAGAGTGACCAGAAAAGGGGAAACAGTGTACAGAGCAGTACTGGATAACAAAGTATTGAACTTTGGATTGAATTAAGTATATTAACTTCCTGTTGCCATTGTTATGCTTTTTGCACAAGCTTTGGGTAATATTTTGTTTTTGAATTGCAGATAGCCTGTATGTATATGGAAAAACTATGAGGAGATAATTGGCTATCTCTAGGACAAATACTGACTCCTCAATGTCAATTCAGTAGAAGGCAAATAAGAAAGCATAATTTTGTATTTTTTAATGACTCTTGTAGACATCTAGTTTGTTTGAATGTTCTTTTAAGCAAATTGGAAATAGATATTTATATATTTTTGTACCTAAAATTGATCATTTAGACTACACTACTGTTCCTAATAAATATCACATACTAAAACAGAATATGTGCACTTCCTTGCTGTTACAGTATATTTTAAGTAAATCTAGTGAATAAACTGACAATTGTGATAGCATGCTAACATTGTTCATTTTTATATATTGTTAATTTGGGGCCAGGCAGCCTAAGCTGCTGGACCCTATTGTTTTCCCCAGTATTCTTCTTCTTCTTCCTAGGAAATCCTACTTCCCATGGTGGTGGTAAGCAACTAATTTTTGCTTAGTTGACACCAAATTTGCTACACTTCATCTTCAGACTGTCCTCCACAAAGCTAACACCCAGATTTTTGATATTTGAAAAACTGAGCCTACAGTGCATGAAAACGTTTGAATGTAGACAGTACTGTAAACATATACCAACCAATGTAAGAATGGCATTTTTAGACATCAGATTTTCTCTCATGAAGCAAAACCCTTATCATTTAAAACAAATCACCAACATCTCCAAGCTGTCAAGATGCAATGTATTATCAGATTTGTGTCTTGATAAAAGAACTTTTGACATTTTTGAAATCAGCCCTGACAGTTGCTGTCAGCCTGGTGACGGGTTTGTGAGGCCACACACCGACCTAACCAATGTGCTTAATGAATTAGGAGACGATTCTTGGTGCTAAAGGTTGTGAGTTCAACTCTTGGGTCAGGCAAACTGGATAATGTAATGTCAATATTCTTGTTGTCTTCCTATTTTGTCTCTTGTTACCCAGGATTGCCTAAATTCGTCCAATACTGCCTGGCTGCGAAGCAGCTTTAATTGTTAATTTGTGTATCCCGCTCTGTGCAGCGGCTGTCGCCCGTCTGCCCGATTCTACGTGAATGCAGCACAAAGAATTGGAACCTCACTGGGCTGTTACCATAGCAATCGTAAACTCGGTTCCTTAACAACAAAATCTAGCTTCATCGGCACTGTTGGGAAACTTTCCAAGTGTGTTTATACATTTAACTGGTCTTTCTTGTAACAATGGAAGCTGGACCTCAAGTTTTTGGGCCGACGTCGAAGCTAAATCCTCTTGCTTCGCCCAAAGGAAAGGAAAAGTTGTGTGAACTTTGTCAAAGGGAAGCGCACATGCAGTGCGACAACTGTCGTGTCACCTTTTACTGGTAAGTTCGGGCTATCCTAGCTAGCTGTTTTATCGTGAAACGTTAGGCTGCTTGTGACAAAATAATACTTTTGTGAAAGCTTTATTTCCTACTTTGAAGTTGGCCAAACAAGGTCTATTGTTTGGACGCTAGGTGTCAGTGTTAGCCATATTTTTCCACAGCAAAAAGCACAGCACACGTCGGCACGAAGGGCGTTCATGTGACTGTGTTGTCAGGAGGGAGAGGAACAGCTGGAAATGAAATTACCAAAGCCATTTTTTTCCTCTCTTGTGACTGTGAGGGAGTTTTGCCTGCTTCTCTTTGGTAATTTGAGTTGGTCGGCTTTTTTTAATGTAAGGCTACATTACCTTTGGCGTTGATTCCCATCTTTGCAGACTCACTTACAGATCATAAGATGGTGCTTCGCGGTATCCTTATTGGCACAGACTGGGGAGTGGAGAGGAGCATGTGGTGACATCCCGCCCTGTGGGGATTTACAGTTTTGAGCCACTACACCCAGTCTCCTAAAGGGAGCTCACGGCCACTTATTTCGCCTGCTTTCCTCGAGACGTTACAGTAAAATATGCAAGATAACCACATTTTCTTAATGAGATGAAACCCTTTTAGTCTGTATTAATGACACCTTAAAAACAAGAGGACATGAAACAGCAGTTTTTCTAAGTTAAGTTTTAATTGCTGCTAATAGAAGAAGTTAAACTTACAGTTAACAGCTGAGTTGGCTATTGTTCTTTGTCAGATCAACTTACTTTGTTGTTAAAATAAGTCAGGAATCAATCACATTGCACAAGTTGAAATGATATTAATTCAAAGCTTAAAGTGGCGTTGCCAGGCTGCTGGCTGAATAATATCCAAGTGAAAGTTTCAGGTGACTGTGTACATTTAGATAGAGTTATATGTATAGCTCAGCTGAGTCAAGAAAGTGTAGTGGTGCTGTATCCTGGGGAGACCCCTTGATTTGTGTTTGTCTGTGTGCTAGTCTCTGTGTCTACACAGTACACACATATATGCACACAAGCTATGTGTCAGAGCTGCTCTTGATATGACGTGGCCAGATCATAGACCGTTTGCTGCTTCTGTCTCAGGTCCAGAAACGCAAATTTACTGGAGTGTGCTCACATGCTCCACAGAAGAAGAAAAAAAAGCACAAGGAAAGACAGTTTCCACCAAAGTGTGCAGAACAGAGGGAGACAGATGCACAAAATTACAGACCAGTTATGTAATGGCATACAATTTGGTATGCCCTCTGTGCACTCAGATGATATTTCCTGAATGGGATACAAACTCAGCTTTGTAAATGTTAGCAGAGCTCACACCAAAAATTAAGTACTGTATAGAAACTCTTAACATTATAGTATCTGTCTCTCATTTGTCTGAAGTCACTGATCCACACTTTAAATTATATTTACTAAGATCGTTGCTCTAATTTGCACATTATAATAAAGTTCAGATTCTGGCAAGAAGAACAGGTTCTTGATTTGTTTGACTCCTGAAACATCTTCATCATCTAAGTTTTGACCCCGAGCTAAGATTGTACTTTGCATGAAAGAGCTATAATGACTGTAAGGTGCCAAGACAAAGTTTGATTTGAGTTACAATCTTCATTTTTTCTTTCTTTGTCTTTGTTATACTTTTTAAAAAAATCCTCAGTAATGCAGAGCACCACTGCACTGACTGGGTGGGGATCCATGAGAAAATCTGTCAATTGCTTATTCCTATTCGCACCCCAACAACCCATCTCCAGCAAGATGGACAAATTGAAATACAGCAGGAAAAGGTGAGTATGTATGTGCATTCATTTTTTAAGGAACTGGGAAGAAAAACATGAAATATATATCCCCAAGTCATTTTCTATTAAGTTCCCTATTTGTCTGTGATTCATCTTTTCTTTTTTTTTCAAATTTTTTATGTTTAGTTTCAACGTATTATCCACTTTATGTTTTGGAAGATTGGCTTTAAGTATACAAAGAGGCAAGAAACAAGGGCAGAGGTAGAGAGGTATGACCATAAACTGTAAATGAAGGGTATGACATGCAACAAGAGTTCCCTTGCCAGGAATCGAACTGTGGATGTTGCAGTCTTGTGCTTCAACCATCTGACAATCAGACACCCCAGGGTTTAGCCTTCTTAACTTCGTATGACTGAAGTTACTAAATCCTAACATGGAGCATACAGTAAAATGGTAGCATCGACTGTTGAAAAAAAAAACGAAAAAGGATATTTAACATCAATTCACCTATCTTGCAGGCTGATTGATCAAAAGATCAATTATTATGATCAGCTGCAGGCTGATTCATCAAAAGATCAATGGTCAGTTGGTTAAGGCCCCTGAGTCTTTCTCAGCCTTTATCTGAAGGAGTTTTGATGTACTGTGACTGACATAAATACAGGAAGCTGCAAAAAAGACACGCTTTTGTTTTTCAATGTACAAATCCCACGGAGGGAAAACAGAATAGGAAGTTTTCTTCTAAGGAGAAAAAGTAGTAAACAAAAATTATCTGTTGAGACTAGAATCAAGGTTCCCACCAGTAAATCATGTCACGAAGGTGGACACTGTGAACTTTGGTTGTCAGTCTGGAGCCTGTTCCATCTTGAGTCATCAAATGTAACAGCAGTGAATATTTTTATAAAGGTCTGATGAATTAATGTGGGGTAAAAGTAACCTGATGTGTGCCTTGGATTCAATTCCTTGCTTAGGCAAAGCTGATTGAGATTTGCAGGTCGGTGGCTCAGAGCAAGCTATCTGAGGGGAAACACCAGGAGGCTCTGCCTGCTGCCCAGTTCTGTTTGCGCTGTACCATAGACGTCCATGGTGCCAGCACCGTCC
Organism: Selene dorsalis; assembly: GCA_900303245.1. NCBI lineage: Eukaryota > Metazoa > Chordata > Actinopteri > Carangiformes > Carangidae > Selene > Selene dorsalis. Next base: position 101,588 of record OMNW01002860.1, read on the forward strand.
AGCTGGTTCCTGCATACCTGCTGCTAGCAGAGGCCAACATGGGTGAGCAGGGAGCACAGAGTGGTTTCTCAGCTCAACTGGATTCCCATATGATGCAGAATGTGTAACTGAGTATGTCTGTGTACATATATGTATATTTGTGAGCATATTAATCATTACAGGATTGGGAAATGTAGTCCTGGCGATTGACCTCCTCTCTCAGGCTGAGTGGGTGGTCCTGAAGAACCCAGAATGTGGTCACATGGTCCGCCATCAGCTGCACAGGAGCCTTGGCCGCCTCCACATATTGACTGGAAACCTGGAAGCAGCTCTGCTTAACTGTGCAAATGATGTCTGTGTCATGATTAGTACACTTAGCAGATAAGAGACTGAGTATATTGTGATAAAGAGATTATCTAAGATAAAGATAAGTAGATATCATATGTTTTCAGATATACTTTGCCAGTAAGGAGTTTGGCCTGCATAGCACAGTCACCTGTGGTGGCTACTTTCTCATGGCTAACGTGTTTGCCAAACAGGGGAAGATGTCAATTGTTCATTCCTTGTACTCTGAGGTAAAATCAGTTATGATATAATTGCTCATGTGATCAGAAATATTTTTGCATTGCAATGTTCAATGTTTATCTGAAGGTTTAGCTTCTTTTGCTTATATTTTAGGTGGCACATACATGGCACTGCCACCTGACCAAACTCCTCAAGACCCACGTCCAAAATCCTGACTTCTCGTTGGAGCCCCCTTACAGTATGTTTTGTCACACCACCTGTTAGGGTTAAGGATGGAAATCCATGTATGGCACCATATAAAACCCCACATTCATGTTTTCTCCAGTTCTCATCATACTATTCAAACGCAGTGCAGAATCAGAAAATGACATCACCAATTCATCATTTGCTCCATCGTCTAAACTGCAGTGATACGCCATTGGCGCATCATTGAAAAAAATAAGGTCAACAGCGCTATATTTAGCTGAGCTGTCTTGCTGCGCAATCCGAAAGCTAAACCTCAGATTTACACTAGCATGCTTAGGGCTGACTAGAGACCACTGCTGACACATCTCTGGCTGTGCGGCATCCGCACCACTACCCTCTATCGCAGCTGATGCCCTACATATGATGCTAAGCCTGTTAGCTGCACTGCAATTTCCCAGGATTCCTGGGATATTTACCCGTGAAAAAATAAGGGCAGAAAGCATAGCATGCTTACATGAAATATATATAAGACACAGATAGATCTAAAGTTAATTGACCCATCACCCCTACAATCCTCACTCATTCAATCCACTGAAAGCTGTGTGAATGAAATTAATAAATATCTTTTTAAAAATGGTTAAGTGTATAATGTATTTAAGTCCATAGTAATATACTGTAAAAACTTAAGTCTATGTTTGTCTATTTTTTACTTTTAATCAGACAAAATCCGGCAAGTGGAAGTGGACAAGCTGTTAAGAACGATGTTGGAGTTTGAACAGGGTAAATCCAGGAAGGACTCTGCTCAGATTGCACTGGTGGCCCACTGCCTGGCCATGCTGTGGTTTCTTGGAGGAGACTCCTTAAAGGTGAGACACCTGGCGAGGTCAACAGGCATTAAAGGTTCAGTTTGACACAGTGACACAGTTTCTCATTTCCCCTACATGCACCACCTTAAGAGTGCCAACTCCAGATGGGATTATCTCTAATTGGTCAAGCCGTGAAGATGAGATGGGATTTAGTGGGAGTTGATGTGACCGTCCCGACACTCTGACTTCCAGAGCCGCTGTATCCGGTGTCTCTGTCACTAGAGGCTTGTTGAGGTTGTGCTGCACCTCTTTCAACATGAGATGACTGGGACAAAATCTAGTGTGTCATGCCAGGTAAAAGACTGAGGCAGGTGTCACGAAGAGAGGAACAGGAAGTTCTGGATCAGAGAGGCAGCCACCACATACTTAAAACCATGTTGGAGGAGGGGTAAATGAGATCTTGTGTCTAAGCTCAAGCTGCCTCACTCCAGCAAACAGTAAACATGTAAATAGACACAACACCAGACAGTAACACAAACACTGCACAGTTTATGTGTTTGATTGTTTCACAGACCTTTTTATCTGGTGGTTTTGTGGGTTGTTGAAGCTTGGTGAGAAGATGTTTAAGTTTCTGTTTTTTCACTTCAACTACTCCAAAGGTCTAAAAGCACAGCTATAGGACTAAGGAATGGGTTGGGGTTAGGTACCTGATACGCTCTTCTACCCAGCCTCAGGTGTTCTGGTCAATCGAACTGTCTCATGTTCTTCACATTTATTGAACTACAAATATAACGTTTTAAAAAATAGGGTGAAGTGGTAATGACCACTTCTCTTTAGTGTAATGTTGGGCAATGTCTTAGTTGACTTCTGGCCTTGGTCTCTCTCACATCAGGACTCCAGTGTGAGCTGCAGTGCTTCACTGCGCTTCAGCAAGTATATCACTGTAAGAATATACAGTTGTTATGATTAAAATGTCTAACTGCTTCGTAGGGGAGGGAGTCAATGTTGAATTCTTGCAGTTTCTACTTATGACTCAGGATGCTGTTGAAAGGATGGAAAAAACATTAGAAAGGAGAGTCTGTGGTTTAGTGAATCAGACTCATATTCACCACTGACAAAACTGTGGGTAGCCATAACACTGAACACACAAACATGCATGTAACACACACACACACAGTGCATATTCCCAGCTGTTCACAAACCTTAAGAAACTGCTAGAATTCCACGAATGCCACTACAAACCTCAATGAATTACACAATTAGTTTGGCACGTTTTCTTGTAAGCATGCATGGTTTCCCCAACAGTATCAAGCAAAGCTCTTACGTCCTCATTTTCAGTTTAAAACTATAATGGACAGTGTAACAGCCTGCCAGATCAGCTTGTCAGAAGGGTGAAGAGGGAAACTGAATCAGTCCAGTTTTCAATGATATTATTATATAAGTCAGCTTTACTCTCCCTGTAGTCTAACAGCTGCAGCTGCTGTGTTTGTTTCCGTTTGTGTTTCTCTGCTAGGCGCTGGGATTTGGCAACACAGCCCTGCAGGCCAGCCAGCTGATACCAAACCATGGCCTGACAGGGCCCATCCAGGGCCTGCTGCAGCTGGTGCAGAGTCCGGGGACGGACGCAAATCCTGGTCCTGACTAGTCACCGTACCTTTCCTCCCTCCGCTTTAAGAGGGAGGGGGTTCAGGACGTCTGGTTAGCTCCGCCCATTCACTCGTGTAGGTGCATAGACAATATCAGGGGACCTATCTCTAAGGAAATACAAACAATTTGATATTGAAATTCTTAATAAAAAATATTGTAAAAGGACGAGTGGACACGTTTTCATTGGTTTTGAATAATGACTCATCTTTATTTTACTCTAAAAAATGAGGGATATATATTTACATCATTTTGCACATTTGTGAATGACATGATTTTGGGATCCATGTTCTAACACTGTCAGAATGATACAGAAGAGAATAATGGCGAGGGCATTTGCTGAGACTCTTTTTATGCAGTGTTGTTGTTTATCTTGTACCTAGCAGTTCAGAACCTCTTCATCAATTCACCATATGCAGATATAATTAAAGATAAAGATTTCTAATGTCTCTATGTCATCAACAGAGAGCTGCATTGTTTCACTGAAGCATAAACATTGGGTTTCCTGCAAATCAAAGTATATTGTAAACCTTGAAGCAATCCTCAGGTTTGTTTTAAAACGCAATGACATAAAATGTACCCGATGATCGCTGTGAAATCTGACATATTATATACAATTCAGGAACATTTATTCTTTATATCAAAACAAAGAATCACTTTTAAAATCATCTCACTACTAGTGTTATTAGTACTAAATTATACAACGAAATGCGTATTTTTGGCATTCAGATTCATTTTTATGTGTTGAGAGGCAGCAAAACGGGGAAACACTTTGATTTCCTCATATTCCCTTTTTCATTTTTGAGCCAAATATACATTAGCAGCAATGTGGAATAAAATAGCAACCTCGTGCTCTGTGTGTTGTACACAGTGACTAATCCATAGGCCCTTACATGTTTATTCCAGGCTGGCTGAGCACCACACAGGCCAATACACTTTCAGTAAGTTTCTGAATTACATACATTTATTTCTTGTTTCCTTGTGTCACTAACATGCAGTACCCCTGTTTCTTCCAGTAGCTTCCATGCCTTGTGTCCACTTTATCCTGGCCTTTGATCTATAAAGACCCAAGCAGAAAGAAAGAAACTTGTCTGAATTGGGACCATGACTCAATTATGGTCCTGGAGTCAATGCTCCCAAAGGAAACCAGACAGTAAAAGGCATTTTGAAAGTTGTTAGGGCACAGTTAAATGGACCATTGTCTACATATGGATGATGTATAAACTACAGCTTTGAATAACAGGGGCTGCAAGAGAGCAATGAACATTTCACTTATTCTTATGGCTGGCTTTTCAATGTCTTGAAAGGATATGAGATTTTTGATTTACACTTATGTACACAATGTGGAATGAGGTTTCAATACAAAGACAAAGACTTCAAAAAATAGGGGACAACAACAACTGGAGATAGTTCACCCATATACGCTTTTATGTTGGGATGTGACTTAATGGTCAAGCTCACCAGCCCTTGCATGTCAGGAGAGTGACCATGAGCGGGTTTCACAGTTTTGTTTGTCAGATACTTGGATTATATAGATACCGGACAACATCACAGTAGTGTAAAATGATGGTATTCTCTCAGTGGAGCCACTGTGATCACTTGACAGCAGACTTTAAAAAAGCTGCCTATCCTGTTGTCTGGTGGGTTCAGATTTGGCACCCTCAATCAGGCCCCTTTTAGATTCCAGACAGTTAGTAAATTGGCCCACAAAAAAGGAAAATAAAATCAAGCTTCACAGCGGTTTCACTTTATTGAGACAATATTAGTGCACACAAACCACTTTTTTCTTTTAAAAATACCATAAATTAGGAAGAAAACAAGGAACAATATAAAACAAGCAAGGAAAAAAAGTGCATGTTAACCATGGTATAGCTACACCACATTGTCTTATACTGTAGTTTACAACCTTTTTTTCATACTTGTTTGTGTGTCTTTTGTCTGCCTGTGGGTATGTGTTATGTTGTTTCAAAAGTATGCTTGGATGGATATGTTGTGCCTTTGGGGTCGGGGGTGAGATCCAGGCTGCTTCCCTGAGTTGTGTTCAACAGAAGGGGTTACAAGCCTAAAAACATGGACATTGCTATGCTATGCTTTTGATCAGATCTGTAAATTATTCTTAATGAATGTCAGTTACCCCAAAGTACGCTCAATGCCGATAGTTATTTCAGAGGGCATGCAGGAGGTAAATCAAGAGGAACAGAAAACCATAGGCAGTAAGCTTTTGGTTGCTGAAATCCCTGTTTTTCCTAAGAAAAGAAATTCTATCTTAAGAGACTGCAAAAATATAATTTCCATTTTTTTTTTATTTGTACATTTGTATCATGCCAACACATTTTGGGTTATGATACTTCATTTATATATATATATATGTGTATATATATATATAAACTGAACAAAACAAAAACGAGGTGAAAACAACAAAAGTAAAATCTACAAAAATCAGGACCGAGAAATCACGTCTAACCAAATCCAGAAATGTTAGCACCAAATTTCAGTTCCAACCTTTTGATATTCCAGGTCTGTACAAACAAGTTTGTCCACAATAGCTTATGAAAATTTCAATGTTGGCAGTTATTTCAGTTGCTCCAGTTTCATCGGCTGAATACTATTTAGAACTGAGGCTAATTCACTACCTTAATATTTACAAAAAGTTAGAGAGGAAATAAAAAAATAATACGCAACTATCTTATCAGTTCCTAGACATAAAGAGAGGAAACAGCTGGTAAATCAGGGGCCACGAGGATCCTGGCTGATATGTATTGTATGTTGGAATATCTCTGTCTCTCTATGGCAGTGAGAGGTTTTTGAGGTATATTTTGCTTGCACGTGTAGACACAGGTTTCACACTGTCTCATGTTTCCTAAATATGTCAACTGAGAGAGAGCATAAACTGCATCTGTTGATCATGTCATACTGTGTCATATAAAGTGCTAGGCAATGAATGAACTTTAAAAAGCAGCAGACTGCTGCTGCTGGTAAGGCTAATCAAACAAGCTATCTAGGAATGTAAAATTAAAAATCGAGTAATGGCACTCAATTCATTTTTATATTCCAGGTTGTAACTCTCCAACAGAACTGTTATGTGTTTTCTAGTACCATGCACAGGTTAGGGCAGCTTTGTTTACTTTTACATTAGTCTGCTTCATTCACAGTGAACAGAGAATTAATTTATAGACACCAGGATCATTTTCTGGTGTGATGCGTATAGAATCAGGGTGAGTACTATTCTTATTATGAAAGCTAAATTATTAGGGCAGCACCACAACGGCCTCTTGTTCACTGTCAATGTAGCATCTCCAGCTACATTTTAATTAAAAAATGGTATTCTATGGATTTTGAATTATAGAGTCATTTGTGTTAACCTGGTAAAAAAAAATAAAAATAATGTCTATACATTTATTTTAGCTGGATTTACAACACATGAGATGTGACACATGGTGAAGAGGGAATTGGCCTCTTATTTCAGTTATTATGAATTATGAAATTTGTGTGAATTTCATGATTTTCCTCCATCTCCAGTTGCTGCAGGATGGTCCCCATCCTGTTCTGTGTCCTTGACAGGAGCACAACATTGCTACATTGGAACTGACAGTATAATGTGCCTAGCATGAGGATGTATTTCTCTCCCAAGGAGCTAACCACTTGAAAATAAAAAAAAAAAAAAAAAAAACACTTCATTTCCCCTCCAATCCACCAAACCTGACTACAGTCTCAGCATGAAACCCTTTTTTTATGTCAACAGATTCTCCTTGAAATAATGTAACTGTATTGTGAGGATAAAAAGTATGCCTTTAAGGGAATCCCACACCCACCCAAAAACCTTCACCCTTACTATTTTGCAGAAAACAGAAATTAGAAGAGGCATTTGGCAGTTATCTTGTGTACTATATTCCACTCTCGCCACCATGCTGCAGTGTAAGCTCAGTTTGAATCATAGCGTTGTAGGTTGGGGGTGGAGGTGCAAAGAGGAGTGTCAGGGGAGCAGCCTCAGATCTTTGTTTTTTCTTGTGTGTGCGTCTCTATGTGTGTGTGTGAGCATTGTAAGGGAGTTAGCAGGAGCAGGCTCATGTCTTGGTGTGTGTTTCTGTGGTCGTGCCAGTGTGTGTTGTTGTTTTTCTCTGCTCTAGCTTTGCAGTTAACATCAGAGATTTTTTAGAATTTCTTGCCGTTTGACTGATATGTGTGTTCGAAAGGAATGTCTGTTGCACTGTGAACGGGTGTGTATGTGTATGTCTGAATGAGTGTTTTCATGTATAATGTGGTGTTTTGTGTGAGCAGGAAGCTGCTTGAATCTCACTCAGTCAATAACTTGATCTCATTGGCGAGGAGGGCGTTGAAGTTGTAGGCTGGATCAGGGAGGTCTGGGAGATCCGGCAAGGTGGGGGCTGTGGACTGGCGGGGCGAGGACTGGGAGGGCTCGGCTAGCTCTGGGTCGCTCTCGCTGGAAGTAGAACCCACGCTCATGTTGCAGACGGCCTCGGGCAGCGAGCCACCACCGGAGGGTACAGGGCACACCTCGGGCTCACTGCTGGTCTCACTGGTGCTCGACACAACGGACAGCAAGGACATCTTGCGGGTGAGGCGGCTGGGGAGCATCGACAGGGCGTAGTCTGCAACAATGCCTGCCACGTCCATGCCGCAAGCCTGGTCAAAAGCGATGAAGCCCACGTTGGCGTTGGCCTCACAGACCACAAACGAGCCGTCGTTGAGCTGCAGGAGGTCAATACCACACACATCCATGCCGAGGATGTTAGACACCTCTATGGCCAGCTGCTTGCCCTGCTCGCTCAGAGGGCACATCATTCCTACACCACCTGACAATCAAGAGAGAGCCTGGTTAATACCCACCGCTAAATATGGTTCATTCACTTCACACTAACAACAGTTAGTCAATTAAAAACATTTTTTTTTTTATCAATCAATAAAATAAAAACACAATAAATGCGGAGGATTTATGAGATAGTTTTTAACATCCTAAAATTATATACCACATCAGCCAGCGGTCAAACATGGTGAAAGTATCAACATGATCTCTTACATAAACGCAGAATAAGCTGGTGACTGATGTCCTAAATATGTCACCTTGCATTACAGCCTTAACTAAACCAAAACTGCTCGGGCTCTGACATTGAAAATCAGACTCATCAGCTGGAATGCCGTGTCATTTGATGTCTCCAGGGTAGTTTCAGAACAAGCCTGTTCATTTGGAACTGTTCCCCAAAAACTGGTATGTGAAGCAGAGGGAGCGTTATACTCACACTAAACTGAAAAGGTGCAGCAGGAGCTGTACAGTGTTTTTCAAAAGGTGTAATTAATGCACATCTATAACTTTTGGGGGAAGCGTGGAAACTGCTTACAAACCAGCCTGTTTCCAGATCCCAACAATAACCAGACCTAACCAGTTTCCAAAAAATAATGGTGCCATTTTGCTCAGATCTCGTATGATCCAAATAACTGGAACATTAAAGGTAAACATGGAGAGCAAATTTCATCATGTAATAGGTGTGTGATAGCGCTCAATAGGTTAGGTCATTCACTATCCACGTCTTTACTCTTTTCTCTTTTCGTCTGCCTACCCAGGGAGCAGTTGCTCTGCATGCGACCATCAGTGGAGCAGCGTAGCATGGAGCCAATGACACGGCCGCCCACCAGGACCACCCGCACGTCACGGCCATGCGACTCCTTGACATACTCCTGAAACAGGTAGGGGGTATCATGGCGGATCAAGTGGCACAAGTCTGTCAGGTGGTGTTTGTCCCTTGCCAGGAACACAGCCTTGCCTAGGGGAGGGAAGGAGATGTGAGATAAAGAGAAAAAAGAAAGATGTTAAGCTGAGGTGAACTTTAAGTTTATGAAAACATTATAAGACGGCGTTTCCCATGTCTGACCTTTCCATGATATTAGCTTAGTTTTATGACTAGAATTACCTCACACTTCTTTCCTGACAAGTAGCTGCCTTTGCTGACTAAGTCTCACGTCAGTTCCTATTTCTCGTGAAATGGACAGGACACAACTCTTAGTCACAGAACTTCTTCTCACAGAGGGTAGAAGACGCCTGTTTTAATTAGCACCGCTTGGCTCTGTCTCTCGGCTGTCAAGCCCTCTGACCCCTGTTCCAGCACCGAGGAAAATCATGTGGTCGCTGTGCGAGCATGTGTATGTGCACATAACAATCGAAATGAGATGACAAGGCGATCCCTTAGTCATATCATGAAGATGTGAAGATGGACGGCGGGGGGCACGACGCGACACTTAGCGAATCGGAAGCAAGGCGAACAAGAAATAATCCGTCTGTGAAAGAACACGCACTTAAAATGACACCGACATTTCACATTCCAACGACTGGGCAGGGAGAACATATGAAATGAAATGAAACAAAACGAAATGAAAACAACAATAACAAGAAAACCACAACAACAAGAAAGACCAGTTAAAGGCAAATGATTCTTAAACGTTTGAAACAGTCGTTCATGTTTGCTCAAAAGCCTTTATATGTCCTCATGAGAAGGAAGGCAAGCTGGACTTCAGCCAGTGTCAACGGTCAGCCACAGAGGGAAATAAAGCGATCCTTGAGACGCCAAACTCCATAAAAAGGGTCAAGCTAGTGGCTGACCAACGGCTGCTTTCCCTAACAATGCACAGTGACGGCAGCCTGCGCTAACCATGGTCCATTGTTATTCCCTAACACAATTACAGAGCCAGTCGAGTGTCGATAACTATGAAAAGGAAAGGGCTAATGGGTCAGCAGACACTGACTGGGGCTGATCTCTAGGAAGCACAACATCAATGGCAAGGCTGAAACTTCCCACACATGCGCCTGTGGATTTAGCTGAAATGAGAAATCTAAGCTCAATTGGTAAACTGGAAAACAAAAATGTCAACCTTGCAGTTATCCTGCAAGCATTATAACCCTGTTTTGTGTTTGTTGCTGCACCTCTGCACTGATCAATGTACGATCAGCCATCATAAGGGGCCTGCTGTGTGTACTAATTGTTGTTGAGCTGCGGTGTAGTTGTGTAACTGGTGAGTAAAGGAAACAGAGTGATAATCTCACCTCTGTGGCCACGTGCATTCTTCACCACCACCGGGTAGCCCAGCGGCTCTGCCTCATCGATCATCTTACGGAAGTTGTCGTGCCCTCCTGGAAAACGCCCATGCACACAAACACGAAGCAGACACACACACACACACACACACACAGACACAGAGGTGTGAAAAACATAAATAACTTGTCCATATTTTGGCAGCAC
>OMNW01002868.1:2182-16483 GCA_900303245.1 Selene dorsalis
CAACCACCCACCTACCAACAAAATCCCCTGATGTTCAGTGCTCATGGCCCATCAAACATCCATGTCAGCCCCTCTGAGTCCACAGCTCAGGCCAGGATCACAGCAGGCATGGAGGGCTGGAGGGATTCAGGGATGTTGCTAAAAATGCTCAGGGGCCTGACAAGATACTCTTGTTGGATCTGATGTACCCCACAGCTCCTAACTTAAAACAGGACTCAAACCTTCTTCAGTCTCTAAAGGGCTTTTTCTAGCACGGGAGCATCCTGACAGCACAGACCCACACCAGTGGCATGCACGGATGGATGGGACAGAAATTTAGACTGCAGGAGAAGCAGATGGAAATGGAGGGGAAATTAGGAGAGAAGACAGAGGTAGTAATTGGGACAGCTGCGCAGCTTGAGGCATAAAGCAGTCAGATCACCAACCTCTTTCAAACCCCACCCCAAAAAATAAAACAGAGAGCCAGAGAGCCAGATGCTGACCATTAGGATCACAGCCCAACTTCATTCTGTGGCCAGAGCACAGAACGCACCATCCCACAAAGACGCACAGATAGGGACAGAAAAGAAACAGAAAAGAACAAGACCATGAGTCCATCTGACAGAATGGGTGCATTTCCCACTCATGGGTAGAAAGGTTGTTTGACAGCCCTGCCATTGCACAGGGGTTTGTGGATATTATTCAGTTTTCAACAGGAAGCCCAAATTCCCAGCAGCCACTCCACCTCTACCCGCACTCATGAGGATTATTGAATGGCCTCCATTTAGCCAGTGGTATCTGATCCAGTACTGACCGGTACTGGGTGGCCTGCATGTGACCTCCCCCACAGGTCCTGAGAGAGTTTCACCCCAGGCTCCTGGAAAGTGGGACCTGGACCATGATGAAAGGCCTGCATTATCTTTCTCACAGGCAGGGGGGCTATTTATGTCATTGTTGCCTTTCCTGCTTTCTGGAGGGTTTGTTTGTCATGGCAGGGGGCTGTGTTTGTGTTTTTTTTTTTTTTTTTTTTTGCTGTTCCACTATTGATCCCCTAAGGGGTAAATTCATCTATTTGACCTCCATTGAGAAGTCAGAGTGGAGGGTCAGCTTCACTGTCCTCTAGTCCTCTTAGCTGGAAGGGATTCAGTGTTTCACTTAGCACTCACGCCCCCGACGTCTGTGCCAAGTTCACACGAGGTGAGGTGGTTAATGCGCGTGTGTCCATCTCCATATCTATCAAAGAGTTCATTGTAAGTGTGTGTGGCATGTGCAGTGTGTGTTACTCATGGCTGGCGGTGTAGGGCGGCGGCTGAGAGGATTGTGAGGGATCGTAGAGGATTGGCCTGATTGGATTTCCGTTGCAGGAGTCCTGTCACCTGGCTCAGCACGGCGCTCTGGATGACGGCAGGGTAGCAATCAGACAGCAGCGACACGGTGAACATCCAGCAAAATCTGCATCCAGACACTGCAAATACAAATATCAGCTGCATGGATATAGGAAGGATAGACTTCCTGATACCAAGTTCCAAATGTCTGCCAACTCCTTCATTCACATCTTTTTAGATCTGCTGCAAAATCTTCCCTTTTCGGAAAATAACCCACATCAGACAGTTAGGAATTCATGATGGGGGATAGTGTCTGTAGCCACAGAATTGCTTGATGGTGTTTTTCCTGCTGTCTGTCAAAATGACCAAACACAGGGTGCGTAATGTCATATTCTCTTATATTTGATAATCCCGACTCTTTCACATCCACTGCTCAGAATCAGCTGCTACGCTGGTGGAAGTGCATTGTCAAGCGGGCAGCGAAGGTCATTTCTCCAGTAAATATCCTCAGAAGCCCAGAATGCTTTGCAGACATTTTGTGTTCCGACTTAACTGCGCAACTGGAAAAAACAGCTCTGATATGATTCTTTTTTTTTCTCCCATCCACTACATATAGGTCTGTAACACACCACTAAATAAACAGCTTGTTGCCATTGAGCTTGTCAGGCCTTTTTCTCTTGAAACTGTTGAAAAGCACTCTGGGAAATATAGGAAATCACTAACTGAAGTCAAATTAGACAAGGAAGGCTGAAGGAAAGTGGGCACAACAAAATAGCAGTTATAACAATTGCAGAATGATTCTTGGAGTGCATTGTTCATCGCATATTGATGATTTTCAACAGTGTGAGAGTATCTAAGGGTGGATTGTTGTCTGTAGTTCTTCTCTCATAGCTCTCCTCTAGTGCTGAGATGGGTTTAATCGAGGATATCAGTGAAGGATCAAGGCGGTATTTTACAAAGTAGGGCCGGAATTATCACCAGATAACTGAGGCGCTTTGAGTTGGACACATCTGGTCATTAATAGTACACAGCAGTACTTTGGTGGACCTTTCTAAATTTGCTCATGGAGTACGCTCACCCGCAAGATGCAGTGATATCTGCGTGTTTACTGTACACTGAGGGATCACAGAGGTGTTGAGGAGTGCACTAATTCTTAACTGTTCACAGAGAAAAACAACCAAGAGCTAGATTTGCTGCAAAATGGGGATAAAACATATATCAATTTTGACATATATTGCTGTTGCAGTGCATTTGAAGAATAGACTTAAGGTTATATTAACTCAATAAATGAGACTTGAAACATTTCCAGCAGCTTCGCCTTTCGGACATCTCAGTGATGTCCAGTCTCTTGTTACTTAATGGTATTTCTGGGCATTAAGAAGTTCCACGTGCCAGAAAAGTCTCATTCCCAGCGTTTCAGTTATTGATTGAGTTATAAAATGAATTTCTAATCCTCAAGTTGCAGGCTTTGCATTATTGATATTGCATTCTTTCACACTGCAACATCAATACGAAATTCTCAGCCACTGAACAGTGGAGAAGGGAGGCTGTTTGTTGTAGGCTGCAGGGGCAGTTTCTGTATGTAATGTGTATGCGAAGTGAAAAGTAACATGTGTTACCATGACAGCTGCACAGATTGACTCACCGGCTGCTGGAAGTTTTCCTTTGCCCATTGATTTTCACTTTCACATTGCTTTGAAATAAATAATTGTGGAAGTGAAAAAAGCTGTGCATTCCCATGTACACACAAACCTTCATGTTGAGGGAAAACTGAGTTGTGCATTTGCATTCGCAAGAACGCTTAATCTCAGTCTGTCTCATTATCTTTGTCACGTGTCATCCTGTGGCCTTTGCCATCTTTCCTGTGATGTCATGCAACGCTGAACGTTTTGCTTTTATAATGGTGTTAAGAAACAGAGTTCAGCCTGTGTTATATCCTCCGCTTGGAGCAGTGTGAACCCCCTGCAATGCAAAACCTGTGGTTTCCCAACGGTGGAACCTTATCCATCCCATCTACATGAGGCACATGTGGTTTCTCTTAGCACAGAGCTGGTGACTGACACAGTGGAGGGTTAAGTGTCCATCTGGTGTCTCTGAAGCATCTGCAATCTGAGTTCAGTTGGGTTCTTTTTTCCCTCATTTCTTTTGTCTCTCTTGTCGCTCCACCTCACAGTTTCTTTATCTCTGGTTTTCTTTTCAGCTGGTGTCGCTGAGGTCACTGGTTTAAACTAGGGATGGGTACGAGAACTCGAGTACTCACTGATGACCTCATTATTTGAGTAGCGTTTCACCAGTCACCTGTGGTGTTTTGGCTACAAGAGTTTGACTTAATTTGCGTTACACACACCATGGCAGCCATTGATGTTTAATAAAGCCTATTCATTGTAACTTTGAATTTATGATTTATGCTGTTGATAAGCAACATACTACAGAAGTCCAACAATGTAATTTAAGTGCCTGTTATAGCTGTTCAGTAAATGCATTTGAAATTGCACTTATTGACTGTTTTCAGTATTTCTTTTTTTAATGCTAATACATAATGTATATATACATATATATATAATTTGCATATGATATACGCACATATACATGTGATGTGAGAGTAATTCATAAGATATTTGAATAAGGTAATCGACTGTTGAAAATATTTTAAATGCCCATCCCTAGTTTAAACACTGTAAACTCTGAACCCAGCAGGACCTCTTATCCAAACCTGACACCTGCCCGAACCTCCCAGTCAGACTCACAGACCACCTTTGCTTTACAACATCACCACTTCTCCACTACACATCCAACTGCTTCTGAAAGCTTGTAGATGCCCCCCTCAGTCCTCTGTGTGTGTTTGCGAGACTGGCAGCAGTGGCATTCACCTATGGCAAAGCCTTTGGCAAATCAGCACGAGACCATTTGCATCTGACATGCCTGTCATGTAGCCCCAAGGCTGTGGAGCTCACAGTGTCATTTCCTCCTCTTCTTCTTGTCTTCTCATGTTGTCGTAGTCACACATCCTCCACCGTAACCCCACCGCTCCTCATCGCCAGTGCCATAACTACAGAGGGGACTTTAAAGGTCCTGTCTGGCGGACGCATCGCTGAGTTTTTTAGCCGTAGTCTGGGAGAGCAGTAACAACATGCCAGTGAGATATAAGAGCTCCTAATAGGACTCAATGAGATGACACAGCAGTCTGAGGCCTATTATGCTGCTTGAGCTGTGGGACAGACAGGGAGAAAGGAGGAGGGAGAGGACAAGAGCGAGTGACTGACCACCTACCAAAAGGAACCGATGAAGCGTGCTCGTGGAAACAGCAGGATATTGCGACAGAGGGCTGGATAGACAGGATGGAGGTAGCCCGAGCCAGTGGGATGCATTCTGTCTGTCTGTTTTGGTGGCCCAGAGCTAGTTTTGACGAGTAGCGAGGAGACACTCGTGTGATGCCAACTACACGACCATGTTTTAAAAAAAAGCATCTATAAAATAGCCGTGTGACAAGGCACTCAAGAATCAGAAAACAGCCTCGCCTGTTTTTTTCTTCTTCTTTTTTTCTTACTTTTCTTTGATCTCGTGACAACAGCAAAGAATTGAAGTTGGCACATCAACTCAATGAAGAGCTTTTAACACCCAGCAAGGGCTTTGCCACATCACTTTGATTTGTGGAGTAAATTAGGGATTATTATAGATGAATCCAGTGTTATGCTTGTCCTCCAACCCTTGATATTTTAACAAAAAACAAAGACGGTGCAGCCACCTGAGCTGCGGCGCCGTCACATCAGAAGATGAATGAGGTGAGCCACAAACATGCATGGCATACTTATTCATCATTAGCCTTCGTGCGTACCATTGAGAACGTGTTATTGAGAGCAGTAATGGTACCCTGTAGTCATCGCAGGATAACCTGCCCTGGCTGAATTTGAGAGTTAATTACATGTTTGCCATCAAACTACTTGTCGCAGTGAGTGGGGAAGTCTTTACAGCATGGAGAGGACCAGGGTGGCTAAGGTCAAGCTATGAGGGTCAAGCTTCATCTGTATGCTTACCCCTCTATTTGAAAGCTGACCCATCCACTCGGCTGAAATAACAAAACGCCTTCTGCACTGGGGCTCGTTTTCTGTTTGTAGCAGCATCATCTGCCTCACTCGGTCTTTGCTCTCCTCTGGCAATTGGCGCCCTAATTGAGGCACTCTTGAGCCATGTTTAGCACCGTGGCAACGTTGCCCTGCAGATAATCATTGTCTTGTGGATTAGCATAACAACAGAGGAGAGGCTTTGCTTTAATTCCACTAACACTGGACCAAGCTCCTTTGTGTCGGCTCGCCTGCCGGGCTTGTCTTAACTGGGATTAGAAGCATGGCCTGCAAGCGCCCACCAGGCCCCCACATTGCGCTCATGCCCCTGTCTTTGTTCTCCAGTGAAACCTCTTAGTGCCCTTGGATCTCTCTCAATGGCAAAACCAGAAAATCATGATTTCCACCTCACCATTGTGTTTTGAACCGTGCCTGAGTGCCAAACTTTAGCACTCTGTTCCAAAACTAAACTACTTAAAACTTAACTACTACTTAACTACTCATGTACGCTGAAAGCCAACACATGGAAGAATTACCCCCAGGTTTCATCCTGGCCTTCTCAAAGGACTGACATTAACAAGGCTATCTTTGTGTTGCTAAAGAAAGGTGGAAACATCTGCCAACTTTCTCCGAACAGCTTTCTCTGTACAAAGTTGTTTAAATTTCCTTTGTTACTAAGCTACTCTGTTCGTGAAGGTGCACGTGAACCTTTCAGCCCTTATGAAGTAAATTATGTGTTTCAGTTCAGGAGTCACTAGGCTAAGCGTCATCTTAACATGTCTAAGATGGAAAGTATTTATACCGGTTCCAAATGGCCACTGCCAACTATGGAGAGGAAAGCTTGTTGTCATAGAGAGGGATGTGACAAGGTGGTGTAGAGCACACTCTCAGACAACCCCTCCTTAAGGGCATTCATGATGTTGAAGGGAGTGAAAGGAAAGCAGTACTTGTGGGAAGCAAAAAGAAGAAAGAGAGCTTGAGAGGAAAGATCAGATCAGATCGTACTTCCTCACCTACGCGCACCTGGCCAATTCTCACAGGAAGTGGGTGTGCTGTTCAGATTTTCCATTTTCAGCCGTTTTCAGAAGGTTTCCGAATTCGCTGGATGCCGTCCCGCCAGCTCCGACTTAATAAAGGGGTGAGGGAGGGGATTTAAGGCCTTGTCTGATGATCTGACAAGCAATTTGTTTGAAGCGCGCTGATGTCTTAATCCTTATTGGAAATCAGAAACTATTATACACCCAAATGTAAAAAAAACAAAAAAAAACACTAAGAAAATACTCCAGATTTTTAATTAAAATCGTGAACATGTTGCTTTTTTAACACGAGTGGAGTGGCGTGCCTGGCTGGTTTTTATGAGGAGTGAGTCACAGTTGGTAGCAAGTGGGTTTGGTTGGCGGCATGTGCAGGGAGAGAAGGCAGGCGTGCAGCAGGAGCGTGCCATCGTGTCCTATCCTGATCTGTTGGCGGAGCGCACTAAGAGCTCCCATGGGAGACTGGGTGTAGCCACTTGTCTTGTTTCTGCTGGCAGAGGGAAACTCAAGAGCACAGAGACGGAGGAGTGAAGGGGAGCGGAGAGACATGGTTGGGGGGAGTGGGGGGCAGCCGCTGACCCTGTGAGCACACAAGATTAAGAGGAATAATAAAAAGGGGTCTTGGCAGTGCTTCACTAATATGCGTGGTAATTTAAAGATGCTCCGAAAAGAAATGTCAGTGATGCGTGGGTGGGCGAATTTAATGTGCGTCTGTGTGTGTGTGTGTGTGTGTGAGCTGGAGTGAAAGATGCACACATCAACAATCTGCATGGAGGATTCCTGTGGTAAAGCATTTCTCAGTTTCCCAAGCAAACAAGTGGTTGAGGCGTGCAAAAGGAATTTTAGGCCCTCTCAAAAAGATGACCACACCAACGGAGCTCCTTTGACAGATAAGCAGAGTCTACACACTTTTGACACACACACAAACACGTCTTTGTCGCGTAGCTGATTTATTTTGTGGAATGGTGGTTTCACACTTTATCCTGCAGCTGACATTATCTTGTTATCTCTCCCTTTGCCAGGCTTTTTCCAGGCTAATTTACTGTGTTTAAGGCAACTAACTCACCAGCCAGCACTGTTTAATTCAGCTTAACTTGCAGTGTCAGTACTTGGCAAAGCCACGGCAACACAACATAGCCGGTAGCTCTGGATAGCATTTCTCCTGTGTAATACCAAGGTTTCTTGAGGACTCCTACGATCATTTGCTGACCCATGTTTGGATCCTGCTTTGCGAGCAAAGACAGTAGGATTCAGACTGAATAGCTAATGGCAATGTGGGCTACTTGTGTTCACCTCTAGTGTAGTGGGCTGTTTACAAGTGGGCACAGGGTAGGGGAGGGGGGGTGAGCTGTGTGAGGCAGGTGACATCTGTGACCCAGCACAACAGTGGTGGATGCTGGGCACATGCTCCTTCCTCAAAGGCTACTGGCACTGTTTCTGCGTCATTGGACTCATGCCCACACACACACACGCCCTCAAACTCACGTTTGAAATGCTTCATCTGAATGAGTCCCCTCTACATGAGGTTATCTTGAAATGAAAACCTTCAGCCAGCAAACCTCTAGGATATAAAGACTACAAAAATCTTTTTTTTTGCCTCAACTTTCAGTTTTTTCCACATCATTAACATTAGGATGAACAGCTTACAGAAAATGACTTCCCAGTATGTGCAGCTAAGAGCTCCGACGAGGTCAGTTTGTCTATTTCACACCAAAATCAAATGGAAATTTTGGCTGTCCCAGTAACCGAAAAACTGAAATATCGCATTATAGACAAAGCAGTCGTGCTGGTGGTGGGTGGCAAGTGACCGCCTCGACTGTGTCGTGTTCACAATTCTTTCTCAAACCATGATGCATTTATAGGAAAACGGTTATAAAATCCCTTCACCACCACAGCTTTGATTCATTACCTATCTCAGGAATGGGTGTTGCCCTGTTCTCATCAGTGATAAAATACAACATACTCAATCACAGAGAGCACACACTGTATACACACACACACACACACACACACACACACACACACACCGTGCTTCCTGGAACTTTTTCTCCAGCTTCACAAAATGACAATCAGATGATTGATCTTGCTTGGTGAGTTATTAACCCATTATATTTACCAAGCTATTAGCTGCCTGATAATTGAACTGTTAATTAAAACAAAGGCTTTAGTTCTCCCTATTGAATCCCCAATTCCCCACACAGAGCTCAGCACCACTGTAAAGAGCAGAATATTAACTCTTTGTCCATTGTGCCTGTATTTTCACATATCCCACAGAATCCACACAGGTTTTTGTCACTGCGCGTCACATTATTGAAAATCTTACACTAAGTCAAGAGGTATTACTGTTTAATTATCACTTAATGCAGGGCTACATGATTTACATACAGTCTAACAGCGTTCTACATCAGCCCACCACCACCACCACCACCATATTGCCCATCCCTTCTCCTCCCCTCCCCCCGGAGGGAGTGCATTTCTCCTCCTGTTTTCTCATTGCACTCTGATAAAGCAGACTCTCCGTCTGATGTCTCTTATCTCCTCTCATCTCCACAGTAAAGATCGTCTCTGTTTGTTTTATGCTTCCTGCCAGCTTTTCCCTTTTCCTTTACATTTTTTCCTCTCTGCTTCTCTTGGGTGATGCCCAGTGCCTCTTCCCAGTACTGTACGCGATGGATCAAAACTGTCAGAATAATTTAATGGAGTTCTGACCCGCTGCCTGACCGCCGCTGTTTATCAAATTTCTATCATATACTGTAGCTAGAACCCCCCCACCACCATCCTCACCCTCACATTGTGTGAGAGGTATAGATTTGTTGCTCCATATTTCTGGCAGTGCAGTACTCTACCTGCTTGCTTGCTTGCTTACTGCCGTTGACAGAGTGTGTGTCCAGCGCAGGTTATGCTTGGCTGCGTCAGGGTAATGCTGCTGGCCAGCACACATCCAGCAAACAAACAACATATATTATATTGGAGGCAAAAAGAGTGGTTATCGCTACAACGAGAAGAAAAAAAGGGAAAAGGTCAAATGACTGCTGGGAAGTGCTGCCATACAGAAATCATACGATTACAGTAAATATCCAAATCTAAATTGCAAAACTGAATTTGGCAGAGACATAATCCATTCATAATCATTTTCTCAGTAATGTTAATGCAGGCTCAAAATTGAAAATAAAAGTTCTCTAACATACTGTAAATATTGTACGTAATAATAAGTATAATAATAATAATAATAAGCGTATAGTATTTATATGTAAATATAAATAAAGTGGTGTTAAAACCTCATAGAAGTACAATTTAGATTATTAATTTACATTATACAGTACCCCAAGTTTTTTCTTTCAGTACACCTTAAATGAAACTTGATATTTTTAACTACTGTGCAGATGAAAGTGGAACAAACTAACAAACAAAAGTGTGAACAAAAGAAAAGCGAAAGTGAAACATTATCATCTGAAAAAACGCTAAATAAACTGACACATCTACAATATTTTCACTATCTCAATTAAAGTGGGGCTGGAAACCTAATTGCAAGTAAAGTACACATCATTAGCGATTCTAAAACACTCGCGCATTCAGATGTAAATTATGACATCAACCAATTATTCATAAACAGTTCTTCAGAGACGCTCTGGAGGAACTGAAAAAACACAATTGGAGCTTCTCTGTCTGCTGTCTTGTTTTTTTCAGGGTAGCTGTCATGGTCACGGTTTTACCTTTCACAGATGGAGAAAGTGTCGGACTGTATTGCCGAGCTAAGGTGGTTGTGGTGTTCTTCTTGTTCGTCCATTGTTGAATAATCAAGTTAAAATATGAGCCACGTTAATGTGCTAACCATGATCACATCTTGATGAAGCCGTGTACGAACACACATGTGCAGAGGTCAGTGGTAGCAGCAGCTCGCCCACTCAGTCAGAAGTATTTTCAAACTCGATCAGAGAAAGGCTCCCCCAGTTTTCAGTAACAGTTGTTTCACTGTGGTAACATTGCGATTGGAGTGAAAGATGGCTTGATCTAAAGGAAAGTTGCTGTGTACTTGGTTTTTTTTGGTGGGCTGTTATACACGTTGAAGTGGTAAAGTGATGTTCTTATTGCAGTGTAATTTAAAGTTTTTAGGTACCCGCATTCAAACTGACTCAGTGGGATACGGGGTAATGGTCAGTCATTCATTTCCCATGTGGGTGGGGTGTGGTTGTTAGTGGCAGTTTTGTGGGGCTTACAATGACCACGTAACCACAACCTGATTATCAACTTCTAAAAACAGATGTGTAAAACACCTGATACATACCAGGTTCTGCTCTGCAGGATTTAAAGCTAATCCTTCTTACTTCTAGTTCTTCTGTTGTTGTCCCACTGCACTTTTCCTTTCCACAGTTCACTGTTATCTGATGTATCGCCTGCATGCACTTGCATGCACAGTCGGGGCTTTCCACAAGCGCCGGCTGCAGGCCATATAGCCAACTACACAATTAAGTCCAGCCAGCTACCTTAATGACTATTATTTTTATAGGCTATATAAAAAAAAGTGTGCATCATGCATTTTTTCAAATATGCAAACGGCGTTCTGATATTGTATTCATTAAATGATTAATGGAGATAATGAAAATAAGAAATTCGTAATGAGTGTTTCATGCAGCTTTAAATTTATTATGTGTGGTTTTTCTATGTTGGTCTGACAAAGCTGGGTGGACATGTTATTTTCAGCTGATTTTCAGCTTCTTCGACCAAACTGGATTGATTATTGATCATTTTTTAGTTGCAGCACCACAAGAAGTGGCTCGAGTTTGTCTCCGTTACAGCCACACACTTCCACAAAAACCAGAAGAGCAGCTGTGAGCGAAAACAGCAACATGAGTAGCTGAATAAATCACTCTGTGAGGAGCTGGTTCGCCATAAAGGTGGAGATATCATTTTAACAGGCTAAGCAAATAATGCCTCACAATGATTAATATAGAAAAAGCTGACTGGATGTTGCAAAGAGATGAAAAAAAGCAGTGAACCTGGGAGAAGGAACTGGAGAGCAAGGCGACTTTAGTTTATATTAAATAGCAGGGCATATAAATCTTACAATCTGAGTATTTAATTAAACGGATCAGCCACTTGATCAACGTATGAAAGCGTGCATCCCATAAATTAAGTCTCAAACGGTAATGCACACCTGTATCAACCTTGTTTCATGTATTCAAATTTTTTTTTTTATCACTCTTTTATGATTCTCTGCATAGACTATAGTCTCCACACTAGTCATTTCCCTTAACAACGGAAAAATAGAGTGTGTGTGTGTGTGTGTGTGTAGGGAGGGGGTGAGGTGGGTCATATCAAAGGACACAGTGTTTGATAAAGGGTGTTGATTCTGGTATGTGAGACAGAAAAATTAATTCTCAGATGCTGAGTGTGAGCACGTAGGCACCTTATCACCATTAGCGCTGCTGTCACAGATAATGGCGGCACACCCGTGATGTTTTCAGTCCAGTTGCACTCTGGGGGTGGAGTGAGGTGGGTGGTGGCACGTGTGCAAAGGATTGGACTGCACGGTGGAGTCTGAAGCCAATTCAAGGCTTTTTGTTTTCCTTCACTAACCCGTCACCCAAATGCCTCCGTCTGTCCCCCTGAAACCTGAGAGTTTACCGTGAGCTTTAGTAGCCGTGGAGAAGGGCTCTCTCTCACAAGTAGAGGGGACGGAGGAGTCAAAGTAGTTTTCTCTGTAATTACAGTAAGTCCTGTCCATTACGACGGTGATGCATCCATCCCATTTCCTTTCACATCTGTTGATTGTAAAGAAATGATGTTGGGTAATTTCCTCTGTTCTTTTTTGCATCATCAATCTGTCGCCCTCTCTTATAGCTCTTGTCATTCATCCCCAGGGGGTTTCACAAAAGGCTGAGGTCATGTGATTCATATCAGAGGAGAAGTATTTGTGTTTTGAGGCAACCGTGTCAATATGGTCTGACACACTGATATCTTATTTTCTCTCCATCTGTCACTGTCCCTCACACTTTATTTTTTGTGTGTCTAAGCCCATTTCCCTCTGATATGATCTGCTGTGAACACAGGCGACTGACAGAGAGACAGAGTTGTATCAAATGACCAAATGAGCACTTCTTGATAACCAGAATATTCAATGTACTCAAGCTCTCTCTGTCCCCACACACTCACACACACACGCACACACACACACCTAGACAGACAGAGATCAGGTGTGTGTATGAGATGACAGTTTGCGCTCCCTGTAAGCGCCTCATCTCCCACCAGCCTTCCAGATGGCCACGGTGTCACCACCACACCTTTTTGTCCACACGACACTCCCTACCTCCTCCCTCCCTCCCCCCTCGCCCACACCCCCTGCTTCCTACTACAAAATACGCAGTTAAAAATGTGAAAATGAAAAACGTCTTGTACAAAATTCCTAATTAGCATTAATCTGGCATTGACTATAGTTCAGGGGATTTCTGGGACTACTCCACCTACAGCGCATCCCGAGGTGCACGGAGGAGGGAAATAGTCTGAGGAGGTCAGATCTCAAGCAGCACTTGTATCTTGTACTTTTTATTGTGAGACCAGTGCATTTCAGCGAATCACACAAGTCTTTCATATCACTCTGTTGTGTAAATAGGAAAATATTCTTCAATGACAAGAAATGCATAAGGCGTCTTAGAGACCATGTCTTACAGCCTGAACTATAAACAGACATGACAGACTTGAGTTACTCAAAAATCTTCTCTAAGGCACAACATTAAAGTCAGTAACCCGTTTTAATGTTGTCTTCATGCTAGGCTAATATTAGCTGATTAGTGTACACATAATGTATTTATGGACTAATAAATTTTTTACAAGCCTACATGCCATTAATTATATCATCAGCCACAACATTAAAACAGGTAAGTAACTTTAACGTTGTTGCTGATGGGTGTATCATATAACATCATCACCCTTAACTTTTGCCATTCCTGTGTGTGTGTCCCACTTTTTACCAGCAGAAAAGAACAAACTGTATAATGAAAAACACTCATATGGGTTTATTCCGTTTGAATGAGGCAACAATATAAATTAAACAGGCACAGCCATTTTGTAAATTAATCACAAGCTTTTTTTGCTTTTTCTTTTAGTTGCACTTTTATGAATTGCGGCTCTATTTCAGTAAGCTCCGTGTCAAGGGAAACGTGTTGAAGAAACATGAGGCTGATGCTGATGTTTAGGACCGCAGCTAAGGATTACGACATAACATTTCACAGACTAACACCCCAGAATCTAAAAATATACCATTCATTATCACATTTGAAAAAAAGCAGCAAATCCTCACAATTGAAAACCTGAAACCATTTTTTGCTTTCAAAATGAGCTAAATGAATATTATCCCAGTTATTAAAAGAGGCACTGATTACTATCTTGTTGATTGACTAATCAATTAATCAAGCAGTTATTTCAGTGTGTTGCCATTCCCCAAATGTGTTTGATTTTTCAAATCAAAGGATTTGCCATGGGAAAGACCAACAGTACCACACACTGTTTTACAACAGCAAATGAAAAAGCTTTCATAAAAACAGTCCACAGATTGAATCGCTGTTGCTTTGGATCGGTGAGGGAAAGCAAATACAAAAAGAAAAAAAAACAAAAAACCCCAGACTTTTATTTTTTAAAACACAGGTCATTAAATTATTCAGTGAAAGTTTGCAGAGGGGTGCGTGTTCTCCTCCTGCAACACCCTGCTTCACATTCACACGGCAAACTCGGATTCACACGGGGAGCTCTGCAGGAGAACCATGCTTTTGTTTTTCCTCTTCCTCTTCTTCTTCTTCTTCGTGCTACGGCGCGGAGCAGCTACACTGGAGCAGATTGAAGACAAGAGTGTGAGTGTCTGCTTGTCGGACGCATGTGGGTGTAGAGGGGATGACACAGGGTGTGTTT
>OMNW01002873.1:8386-22257 GCA_900303245.1 Selene dorsalis
GTGTGTGTGTGTGTGTGTGTGTGTGTGTGTGTGTGTGTGTGTGTGTGTGTGTGTGTGTGTGTGTGTGTGTGTGTGTGTGTTTGCGTGTCTCACCCTGACAGTGCAATCATTATACACCAAATCCAGGCTGACATCCCGGGCACGTATTTGACTTTACTGGTGACAGTGTGGTGGCAGTGTGGGCAGCGGACCAGAGCAGGGCTGTCCCTCAGACACGTCACCAAGACGGGAACAGGCGTCGGCTGTGTCACAACCACAGCTGCAGTCTGCGTTCTGCCGTTGTGAGCCGACCTCGCACCAACTGGGAGGACAGAGGGGGAGCAAGGTCAGTTGGATCAAATGTTAAGTATATAAGTATGGATGTTACTTAAACAGTTACATCATTGTCCTTTATAAACTCCTTTTATACCTTGTGTAATTGGATGGATTATGCTTCCATTGTTTTGGAGAGGTGAGGATACAGTACGTGGACGATGAGCCGACTGGACTGTAGCTTTAGTAAAAAAAAAAAAAAAAGAAAGAAAGAAATATTTCAGAGTTTTATTCATATTGTCAGTGTTTCCGACTGAGCTTCATCCAAACAGCCTCCCGCAAAATGTTAATTCAGTCATATAAGCTGAGCCAGGAAGGTGTAAGGCAGTGAGTCTGAAAAGTCAAAGACTGTAACCTTGATTCACCTTTAACTTTCTATGAGATGATTTAGACAAGTATGAATGTCACTGAAACAATTACAATATGGTCCTTATCTAATGTACAGCCTACTCCTTATAGCTTGTGTAGGTGGATAGATGGTCTTACCAGTGTTTTGGGGAGGATAGGTCACTTGATCTGATAGAGTACGAGGACGTCGAGCAGACTGGATTGTAACTATTGAAAAAAAAAAGAAAAAGGAGAAGAAGAATTTTTTTTTTTTAACTTTCTATGAGGTTATTTAGAGAACAGAAACATTTACAAAATGGTCCAGATATAATGTATACTCCTTTTACCTTGTGTAGGAGGATGGATTATGTATCCAGAGGTCGCTACTGCTGATAGGGTAGTTGGATGCAGAGCCGGCTGGATTGTAACTAGTAAAGTAAAGTGAGATAAAGTAATATTTTAGAGTTTTACATTTACATCAAAGCTAAACTTCCTATAGCCTCAGAGTTTCAGCCCTTTGTGCAGACTGAGCTTCATCCAAACAGCCTCCAGCAGGTTTTTCAACACAGAAACAGAAGCTGCTCAGGGAGGGTGAACAGCACCAAGCCAGAAAACCTATCAAGTTCAACCTTTAATCACATTTAACTTTCTATGAGATTACTGACAGATCAGTTAAATGCCTGTATATACACACACACACACACACACACACACACACACATACACAACAGATAGGTAAACAGCATGACCATGAAATAATGATTCAGCAGATCCAGATGTCCCAAACCAGATGTCTGCTCCACACCTTACCAGATGTTTGGCTGACTCTGAATATAGATCTTTACAAAAACAACAACAACTTGCTAATTAAAATGTGGAGGCAAAAAAAACCCCCCAAAAAACTGGTGCCTCAACTTTTCTCCAGCCACATTAACACATACAAACCATAGTATAACAACTCAAAGACGCCCTCTTATGACTGATGAGTTGGCAAACAACAAAACAACACCATTCAGCTGTTTGACAGACGGCCTGCTTATTATGTTCAGTTCCAGTTCATTTAAACTCCTTTTTTGGCCCCTCCTGCTCACTGTAATCACAGATACTGTGACTCACCTACAGGTCAGCTCCAGTATTTAATTAATCTCCTTTACAAACAGAGCTGTTTAAGTTGTCACAACAGAAATAACTACTGGTGATAACGGTGAACAGTGTTTGAAACACTGACAAAACCTCCATTTTATAAAGTCATCTCACTAAAACTGAACACAAAAGAGACTTTTCTAGATTTGCCCATCCTGTGTTTTGTTTGTTTTTTGTCAGTGCAAGAGAGGAAGATGCTGTCTTACCTGCTTCACCATAGGTGGGAGGAGGTGTTTGGGGAGAGGAGAGGGAGGCGTTGTAGGAGGGGGGTGGTGGGATGTTTGCTGTGCTCTGTTGAGGAGGGTGGAGACTGGCCTCTTCATACGAAGGAGGGTCCATCAGGAGATCGTCCAGTCAAACAGGAGACTGGTGACAGAGGTTCAGACACACAGAGAACAGTTTAAACATGTGTCTTTTAGTGATCAGTTTGTTCTTCTACATTAACGACCTTTTTAATCTTGTCTTGGCCTGTCAGAGTAGAAACTGGATTCCCTGGTTACACAGGGAGACAAAAGACATTGGCAGGTTCTGTATCATGCAACTTTTTCTATTTGCTCCTCTGAAGATATTTGATAAATAAAACTAAAAAGCACTCTTGTAATTTTTAAGTCTTCAGAAGCAAGAAACATGTGGAAACTTCGATCTGAATGGAGATGTTTTCTGTTTTGTTTTGTTTTTGTGTTGTTGCCTGTAAGGATTCAAACATGCATGATACTATCAAAAATGACAGTGTCATCACACCCACACATTGGGAATGAAAGCAGCACATACCTTTCCATTTTAAAGATTATTAATTACATAATGAAAAATCAATAGCAGTTTGTTGTTTTGAGTCTTAGAGCTTCACTACTACTGCTCTGATGTGAATGAAAATGATTTGCCACATGATTGGTCCATCACAATGTGAAAATCCGAGATGATAACTCATTTCCCCATGACACAGCATTTACAGTATGTGGTGTATATCAGGCGTACTGTACTGGCACTGATGTCTCACTTTAATTACCGACTGGTTGTTTTACTTGTTTTATATCAGTCTTCTGTGTGTGTGTGTGTGTGTGTACACCTGCTGGCAGGAGAAGAAATAGGTCATCCAGAAGTATTTTAAGTAATCTGACTCGCGTCTTCCTGTGGTTTACACTGATGAGTCTGTATAAGTAGGCTACATATAATACAGAGGTACACCTGAGCAGCTGTCACAACACCTGTCTGAGCTGTCGTCAGAAGGGGTCGAGGCTTAAAGTGACATTGTCACATACCTACTTAAACAATACAGTATAGCTGGTACAAAGACGTAAAAGTGAAGATCCTGTACTTTACTTACAGCACATCAGGGTGAATCAATCCAAAGATTTGGGCTAATTATCATTTAGAGATCAATCAGATCAATCAGAACAGATGTATAGTTCACATACATTCAGCTGAGTTATACACTCAGCACTAAGCCTAAACAACACATTAGATATAGTTTTTAAAACTGAACACACAAATAATCCTGAGTCATGCTCCACCACTTCACCTCTTGTGTTTTCATGCCAATCAAACACCTTACACCAGCTCAATCAGAGATTAAACACGTCCACTGAATGTACCGTAGCTCACATGGGACTCTTATGTAAACAGAGTACATCCAAAAATCTGGTAACTGATCCAAATAGGCACAAAGCTGCCTCCAGCACACACACACACACACATTAAATCACAAATCCTGCCTGCTGGGAGTCAGTACACGTTCACCCTCGCCAAATTTAACAGTGTGATGTGTGAGATACAGAAGAGTAGTGGACTTACCTTTTGGACAAGTGAGGAAGCTCGTCTGGCAGGAGGAAACACGTACATGTTGGTGACAGTTGTGACATCACAGCCTGTTGAACCTGTTTTCCACTGGAATTGGAAACATTCAGTTTCCCACAGAGTGAAAACCAACCCTCCTCACCTGTGTCCCTCGCACGAGTTTACCGTCTTACACCTGCTTCCTTATGGTCAAACTCACTCGAATGAGGTGTCATCATGACTAATACATCACATACATATTTAATGTATATGTATTTGCTGCCACTTTTACCTGAAAGTGTCTACATTCCTGAGGACTTTATAAGCAATGACTGCTGACTCACGAGAGTATCCAATCAGCCAGTCATGTGACAGCAAAGCAGTGTATACAGTCAGGTAGATACTGGTCTGTAGAGTCATAGAAAGGCATGAAAATCAATCAATCAATCAATCAATCAAACAATTGAAAACATCCAGTGAGCAGCAGCAGCTGCAGCTGCAGCAGCTCTGTGGACAAAAACAACTTGTTGATAAGAGACGACAGAGGAGAACGACCAGACCGACAAGATGTGACAAGAAGGTCAAAGTAGTTCAGATAACCACTCTCTGCAACTGTGTGTGTGAGCAGAAACACTTTAGGGTTAACACCATGTCAAACCCTGAGGTGGACAAACTACAACTTCAGGTGGACACACACCGACCACAACCAAAACCCGTGATCGACACTCTAAGGCCTCTTCATACAAACCAATCATATGAGTGTTGTTGCTGTCAAGTCCAGCTGTGTTCCTCACTGTTTTCTCAGGAAATGTGTCTACACCTCCTCTGATTAGTCCATCATTGTATGTGTTTATCTGTACTCATGTTGTCACTCAGGAATGAGAGGCATGAGTTTGTTTTTACCTTTTTATCTTTCTTTCTTTCAGACCCCTCTGTCAACATACTCTCTGTATCTCATAACTATGTGCTACAGGTGTTTTTCCACAGTGAGTCTAAGTTATAACTATGTAATCAATCTCTTAGTGATCAATCTCTAATATACATTGACAGAAACAAGTATTTACACAAACTTGATAAAGGCAATTTAAAAAAAATCATGAATGAAACACATTTTATACCCAATTTAATTTTATTAAGAAAAAACAAGGAAGATGCTAGTTTCGTTCTGATTGGCTGGAAAGCAGTGACATCACAGCTCATCTTTGTTGGTCTGTGCCTCTGCGGACTCGTCAGTGTCCTGAGAAACAGAAAAATAAACAGATGGAAGATGAGTGGTGAGTGGAGCAGAGTTATTTTACTGCAAAACTGAAAAAGTAGTATTAAAAATACACACCTTGTTATCATCATCATCATCAGCCTTGTCACCTTCCTTAGCATCATCCCCCTCTTTGTCTTCTTCGTCATCATCGTCATCATCATCATCATCATCCTCATCTTCATCCTCTTTACTCTCCTCCTTAGGCATCACTCCTCCATCATCCAAGAACTTCGACATTGTCTCCAGATCTCTTTTCCCAGTGTAGTCAACCACCTGGATGTGGCATAATAGAGGAATAATCAGAGGCTCTTCATGTGTGAATGTGTGGACGTGTGTGTGTGTGTGACTGTGTGTGTGTGTGTACCTCTTTTCCACCAGCAGGGAAATATTTGAGCGTGGGGAATCCACGGATGTCCAGAGACTCCACTTCGTTGGCCGTGGAGTCCATCTTGGCTATAATAATGTCCTCATGATCAGCGTACTTTTCTCCCAGCTGTTCCCAGATGGGAGTCAGTTCTTTACAGTGTCCACACCATGGAGCATCTACACACACACACAAAATATATAAAACACAACTTAAATCAAGTTCATTTCACAACTTGAAGTCAAGACCCACTGATTTTAAATGAGAATGTTTTGACTTGTTTTCAGGTTTACTTGAATATTGATTGGATGTCATGATGAAAGATGAGTTGATTTCACTGTGCTCTAGTCATGGTTTTTACAGTGCACGTCACCCACCCAAAGTGAGGCAGACACACTCAGACTTACAAAACTCCACAAAGACGTTTTTGGTTTGGTCCAGAGCGACAGAATCAAAGTTCTTCCCCACCAGGACTTTGACTGGTCCTTTGTTCCAGTCCTCAGGGATCTCCTCTGAGCGAAAGTAAGGCTGCACCACAAAAACAGGACAGCTTATTGGGTTTGATTTGATGATGGAAGTGCAGCATATTACCACAGTTTTAAAAATCGTTCGTAATGTTTTCACTGAGCTGTGTATTTCTCTGACTGAGCCAAGCCTTGAAAAGAAAAAGCTTAAAATAAAATGACAAATTATTTAGTCAGTATTATGTTTCCTTAAGATACGCTTTGCTGTGACATCACAAAGTAACAGAATGCCTTACAGCTTGTTTTAGGACTGAATGCAAGCTGTGTTTGAATAATAATATAAATATAGGGTGGTTAAATAACTCGGTCAAGAGGTGACCTCAGCAAAGATGAATCTGAGAGGTCATCAGATTGATTAATGGGGAAGTAAAGAGGGGAAAGTAGTAGTTTATATATAGTTTATGTAGTTTATATGTTTATGTAATTATACATACAATATTTCTCTCTGAAATTTAGTGCTTACTGTACTTGTGCCTTAAAACTTCACCTCAGCAAAACAATTTCCACCACTGGCTGTATGTGTGTGTGTGTGTGTGTTACCTTGGCAGTGCCACCTACAACTTCCTGACACGTCTGTCGCACTGAATCTGCAGTGAGGTCCCCGGCGGCGATGTTGAACTTCTTCCCTGTGTCCATATCCATGATGCGTACAGTGGGAGCGTCCTTCTCAGACACGCCAAAGTAGTTCAGCACGTGAGACACGGCTGTTGTCACGTCAATTACGATAAACAACATCTGCATAAGACACACACACAAAAAACAAGACAATGAGGTTGAGCTGAGTTTAGGGTCTGTCCATCACTGACTTACTTTCAAAGATACACTCTCCTACACATATGCACATGCACATGCACACACGCATGGACACAAACTGTTACCTTGCCCTTGAACTCTTTGGCAACAGGCCTGGTTTTTTCCACCAGGGCTGTCTGACTCTCCACAGTGGAGTTGATGAACAGCAGGCTGTGCAGGTGGATGCTGGAGGAGAAGATCTTTTCAGCGGTCTGAAAATACACACACACAACACACAAAGAGCATGATGAATATAATTTACATTTAATTTTAGTGAGTGTGAGCCCAGCTGTTGTGTATTACCTCCTGGGTGAATGGGATGATCAGCTCCAGGCTGTTTTCCTGGATGAATCTAGTCACATTACTTTTGTCCAGCGTCCCTTCTTCTGATAATGCAAAGTCTGCTCTGCCGTCATCGAACTAGTAAACGCAGACACACACACACACATATATATATATATATATATATATATATTTGACCAACCAACCTGATAACAGCATGAGTGAATATTTTCTATAAAAGTTGATTGTGGACCAGTTCTATAGTTGCATAACCAATCGACAAAATTGCAGATCAGCAAAACATTTGTTGATTTCTGCTTCTTATTTGTGGGAACTTTAGGCTTTTCTCTGCGTAACATGAAGGAAAATGATTAGTACCATCACAGACAAAGAAAATAGACACAAAGAAATAAACAAACTATGAAATGTAACTGTGGAAACAATGATGAGACATTTTGCATTGTGTGTACATGTTTTGTGTCTCTTCATTGGAGCTCACAAAATGTTTAATCATATTGATTAAATTATTTTGTTAGCTAACCAAGCAATTTTCTCCCAAATGTGATGTTTTATTTTCACCCATTTTCTGACATTTTTATCAAATAAACAACCTAATAATTGATCTTAATAGTAATTGAATGATTAATCCAATAAAAACAATCTCTACAGAGGCTGTACCGGGTCTGAGCTTCTCTTTTACTTTGTACTCTATGGATAGTATTAACTTTCCACCCTACTCCTTGCTCTAATTCTAATAGAAAACCTAATCCTCTTCAGTCTACAACAGGAAACTACTGTATGTACTATATCAAGGCACTAGATGGAAGCAGAGTTAACATTTGCACTGCCTTTTTGAAACACTGGTTAATGATCATACCTTCTTGAAGAGCACCACTGAGTTGGTCTTTACTTCATACTTGTTGAAAACCTCAGGAGTCACAGTCGTTGCAAACTCTGTGTCAGTCATGTCGAAGGAGATTTGCTTGAAAACCTTGGCCGCATCGCTCTCCAGATTCTGATATGAATCAAAATAGAATAACATAAAAAACTGTAATCATAATGTATTTAATGAGGTGTAGAGGTAACACTGGATCGATGCAGATGCATAAACGTACATCAAAGAATCCAACAACAGTGATGTTATGGGAATTGATGAAGTGAGCTGCAGACTGAACAGAGTCGAGCACTGCAGCTCCCGGGCCTGAGCGACGCTTCAGCCACTGGACTATTCCTTCTGCTGTCCTCTTACCTGGACAACACAAACAAACACAAACAACAGTATGTTGACATGAGTTATTTCATTTGCTTTAACAAACAGTATGCAACAAAGACATGCTATATTGATTCAGAGAAATGAAGTGAATGAATAATAATATGCGTGAAAAAAAACACTCCAGACAAACAAACACATTCATTCATAAGACTAGGTTTAGAAATAAGTAGGTGACATAACTATGATAGGCATAACTATGTGCCATCTGCTGACAAAACGTCTGAAAATATCATTAACATGAGTGTTTGACATTATTGTAAACACTCATCTACTTTCTTGCTAAGAGATAAATACGAAGATTTGGCACCACTCTCATGTCTATACAGTAAATATAAAGCTACAGACAGTATAGTAAGTTATAAGATAGTTGTGAAAAATGAACACCAGTTTATTTCAGAATATCTTAAGAAAATGTTT
Source organism: Selene dorsalis (assembly GCA_900303245.1). Classification (NCBI taxonomy): domain Eukaryota; kingdom Metazoa; phylum Chordata; class Actinopteri; order Carangiformes; family Carangidae; genus Selene; species Selene dorsalis. The sequence goes on from OMNW01002873.1 coordinate 16,852, forward strand.
TTTTTTTAAGGGGACAAATAAAAGAAGAGCTGAATGAGAGAGATACAGAGGGACAAATATGTGAGTATATGAGTGTTGAGTGAGTATTTTGCAAAACGTTGAACTATTCTTTTGTTAAAAATGGGAAAAAAAAGGTCAGTTTACAATAGTCAAATAGCTCAAAGGCACCAAAACTGTTGATTCAGTTCAATAACTTCAAGGCATATTAACAACTACAGGTTAAACAGTGTTAAAAGGGTAAAACACACACTAGGCGAAGCCATGACACTCAGAGTTATTGATGCTGTAGACACACATGGCTGGACAGCAGCTTTACCAGCTTGGCTTACAGATGATGACTGATTAATGATTGAAAATGTGTGTGTGTGTGTGTGTGTGTGTGTGTGTGTGTGTGTGTGTGCGTGAGTGTGCACAGGTGTGTACCAGTGTATTCAACGGGTTGCTTGCGGTCTCCATTGATGAAGAGCTTCAGAGTTGGGAATCCTCCAATGTCAAACTCATCAGACAGCTCCCTCTCCTCGATGGCATCCACTTTGGCCAGGCGCATCGTCGGCTCCTCGGCCTTCAGCTTCCCGGCGGCCTCTGCATACACCGGCTCCAGCTTCTTACAGTGACCACACCAGGGGGCATCTGCAAAAACAAACACACTGAGTTCCCAGCTCCCATGCTTTTGCAGCACGTGCAGAGGAGATCACTGAAAACTGAGAGGGGTTTATTAACCAAAGCAGGCCTCTGCTCTGTCCACGGTTTGTTGCTATCAGCAGCACATGTCCAGATACTTATGGAAATAAGCTGCTGATAGAAACAGTGGCAGTTGGGCTCAGTCTGGTGGTGACCACTCTCCTCTGCTACTGCTGAGCTCATCTGTGGGAGAGTTGAACCAGGAGAACATCTGGACAGGAAGGACCACGTGCACGATCATGCATGTGCACATGCACGTTAATGCTGATAACCCTGTGATGCACATGGAAGCTTGAGTAGAAAGTAAAGGTGGAAAACTCACATGAAACATTTGGTATTTTTCCTGTAGCAAAAATCCTGAATTCATATACATGCACTCAGCTATTCCTGGAGCTTTTTACCATATCCTACGGCCTTCTTCATCTGAATGTAGAACTTTTACCACAGTATGACATCTATCTATCACATCTGCAGGTCTTCTTGGAAAATTAATAAACATCTGCATCACAAAAAATCAGCCTCAGCATGCACGGACCCTCATGTGATTTGTGTCTCAATGTCTAAAAGCAACCAAACAGATGTGATAAACATGTGTGGGACCTATAATATTGAAATATTCTGCATATATGAATCAAAACTACTTACAGAATTCAACCAGCACATACTGATTCTCGCTGAGAGCTCTGTCGAAGTTGTTAATGTGCAGAACCATCACATCTTTCTCCTCCTCTATCTCTGTCGTCTTCTCTTTCTTAGGTTCATCCTCATCTTCTTCCTCCTCCGCTGCTGTCTCTGCTGAAGTGTCCTCTGCCGTCTCCTTTGATGTCTCCTCTGCCTGTTTGTCCTGGGTTTCGTCTGTGTCGTCGGCCTGGGTGCAGGAGGCCCACAGCAGCAGGCCCAGCAGAGTTATGGACAAAAGCGTGCGTGTCCTCATGTTGAGCTGCTCCGGGAACCTCCGTTGAGGTATGGGTACCTTCAATGCACGTGTGCAGTAAAAGTTTGTACCTTTATGTGTCCAATAGAGAGAGTGTGTGTCAAAATGTTACTGGTTTTCCTGCTCAGCCAATCAGGAATTGGGCCTGTGGGGGAATCTGTCCAGTTTTAACCAATCACATGGTGCCCTGTAGCGTCAGAAACAGATAAACTGGCCGGTCAACTGTTGAGGCTTCAGGACTCACACAGGTGCATTTATTCACCTGTCTTCTCTCCTCCCTTTACACAGTTTTTATTTCTTCCTTATTACTTCATCCTGTTTTGTGTCAGCCCACAGACAGTATCTGTCCTCAAACTGCCACTCAGCTCTCTCTGGGCCTTATCAGACCCTCATTTACCTAAAAACCATGTGAGCGCAGTAATTACATGGACTTCTAGCTCTGTCTTCCACACCTCTCTCTTTCATCTCACCTCTCTGTTTGCTTGAACTACAGCAAACACTTTCCCCTCTTCCCTCTCTCCTCCACCTTCCTTTAAACATTTCATTCACTCTCAACACAAAGAACAGGAAGTTGACCTGTTTTGCTTCAATATTACATCATAAAATTCAAATGTCAGGGTTAGTTACCGTCAGTGCAGTTAGTGTGTCGTCAGCAGATTCATGGCGTGCATTAGCCAAGGGATGGTTATATAGCTGAGTCATGTTTAAAAGGTCGGCTCACCTAAGTAAGGGCTGTCAGGTCAGGCAGATACTGTAGTGTCACATTGTTGATCCAGAGGCTGCTGTGGATCATATCACATGTTTTTGTCAGCAAGTCTATCTGTCTGTCATTGAACCGAAATTAAATGTGTTTTTAATTTTGAGAAATTACAGTTGAAGAAGTCAACACGCTGCAAAACAATCCCCATCTCCATTTCAGGTACTTTACACATGACACTTTAGACTTCAGAACACATGATGATATATTCATGAAAAACAGGCTCATATATTCTCATCTCACTGACTCATGATTAGCTCTTAAGCTGATTCATTGAGAAAATAATTAAGAGATATTTTCAATAATGAAAATATTCACATTGTGTAGTTGCAGTTCTGTATGAAAAATATAAAAAGGTAAAAATGAACTGCATATTAATCTAATGCATCAAATATTTATAAGTACAACACTCTCATAATATACATATTCTTCCGGTGTAGTATTAGTACTTCTACACATGTCTCAGGTTGGGAAGTTACAGGTGCACTCAGTGATGTTATGAGCTCCTGAAGTACCTGTACATGACTGCAGAAAGTTAAACAACAGGAGTTCACACAAATGAGCTTTTCATCTGCTGCTGAGTTAGAGAGTAAAATAACAAACAGGCTGAACTGCTGAATAAAAGGATTTTTCATTTATTTAAAACGACCACAACCAAAGGACCAAATTACACGACAGATTAACAGTCTATCTTATCTTTGCACTAGTTACTCTGTAACACAGACCTCACTCTCAACAGCTTTTGTTTCTTTTTGGGGGGTGAAACACTTGTGAAAACAGTTCACAGAGAAGTCTAGATATAACCCAGAGTCTCTGACACGCTGTGTTTGGAAAAATTTTTGTTGCTGCTGCTAAATTATTTAAATGTCAAACCTGGCTAGAGAAAATGAAAACTGACAGGAACGGGTTGGACCAGAGTGTGTGAGAACTGACCTTTTAAAATACACAGAAGAAAAATGTGCACAACAAATTGTTTGTTTCTTATTATTTTCCTCTTTATTAAATGTTTTAAAAGTGTGTGTCACAGGTGTAAGGGACGTGAATGAAGTCTCCCCTTTAATGCTGCATGTGTGTGTTCTCCGTCAGTGTGTGTGTGAGCTCTGGGTTTGGATCCCAGTTTGCCAACAAGTCACTGAAGTCCGGCTGGTTGTTGTCAAGGGTGTGAGCGCCGTGGTGTGTGAGCGCAGTGTTATACTGCATGTGTGTGTTAGCGTCTGTGTCTTGTGAAGATGCGTCACTGTTTGTGTGTGCGACCTCAGGTGTGTTACTGAAACTGTCCACGGAGCAGCAGGGGATCGGCTCAGTCCAGAAACTGAGCGGGAGATGGCGCTTACTCATTGGTCGGCTGCGGCCTTGGCTGGGGCCCCTGTGGCTGAACAGTTCAGCCAGAGGCCCCAAACTGTTGTTGCCCTTAGTAACCACGACTCTTTGATGACCACTACAGGTCATTAAGCTGTGCTCTTGCTCCTCTGGACTTCCTGCTCTTGCAATTCTCAGCAGGTCGTCGTAGTAACGCAGGCGGCCGCTGGTTGTGACGGAAACGGAGTCGCTGTAGATGTCACAGGCCTCTTGGTCTCCGGAGCAGCGGCCAAAATAACGCTGAACATCACGACTGATCAGGTCCGCAAACCTCAACAGCTGCTTGGTCACATCCAAAGCGTACTGGTCTGGGTTTAGAAAAACTTCCTCCAGACACTCTTCTTCTTCCTCCTGAGCCTCAGACTCTTCATCCTCCTCCTCTTCTTCTTCTCTTTCTTCTTCATCTTCCCTCTCCTCTGGTTTTTCCTCCAGCTTCCCCACTAATTCTTCTTCGTCATCGTCTTTGCAGGGGGAGTGCTGGAAGATCAGGGGGAAGTAGGCTGGAGTCGGGGCCTGGACTAGGAAGTTCCTGATGAGGCCTGCCGCCATGCTGGCGCATTAACACTGGAGGAGACAGTGAGAGAAGAAAAAGGTGAGAGGATGACAGGAGAGCAGTTTGATAATGCGATAAAATATTAAAATTGGTAAAACAAACAAAAAAATGTTTGGTTACCTAGGGAAGTTCAACTAAGCTGCCAGGTTCAGGTGAGTCTGTCTCCAGGATCAGGGTCATTGATGGATCCACATCCACTTTGCTGCTTGTGTGTTGTGTGTGCATATGTAATACTGCTCCAGCGGGATCCTCACTGTATATATACCTCTGCTCACGGCTGCAGACATGTGTGTGTCTCCTGTCGGATGAGGCAGCTTCCAGAACAAATATTTGCCCGCCGGATTGGTCAAACACACTTTGTTTACTTTATCACTGGGCAACCAGGGAGGGGGTCCAAGGCTAATGGATCCTCTGCTAGGGGATGATGGAGAGTTGTTATACACACACAGACACACACATCGTTGCCTTTTCCGTCCCTGTTATCAGGCTAGTTAAAGCATAAAAGAGCATGAAATCAAATCATATGCTGTTTTGACTTCTAAAGGGGAACACTCTGAACTGACATCACCCCACCACTCGTCACCAACAACAACAGATACAGAGCAACATGCTATCTATCTATCTATCTATCTATCTATCTATCTATCTATCTATCTATCTATCTATCTATCTATCTATCTATCTATCTATCTATCTATCTATCTATCTATCTATCTATCTATCTATCTATCTATCTATGTGTTTGGAATCACAGAAAAAATAAAAATATAATCATTTAAAATGAATAATCTAAAATTCAATGTATCTGTCGAACATGGTTTTATTTTTCGGTGCGGAATCCAAAACTGATCTCAGTTTTTCTCTATCACGTCAAGTTTTTGAACTATAGGATCTCTGTTTTCTTAAAAAATATGAAAAATACTTAAATTTACAAATACTATTATGTTTTTTACAAAGGATATGGCTACTGTAATTAATCAGCTGGCAAGTCTTACTACAGCTAATCAGTGGAATTTTGCTTATCTGGAGGGTAAGCTGTGGAGAAAAAACTTGATGTGCTAGAAAAAAACTGACTGCAATTTTGGAATCAGCATGCCAATTTTAGTTTTATTCAGCATAAAA
>OMNW01002876.1:12397-26409 GCA_900303245.1 Selene dorsalis
GGGGGGGGGGGGGTAGTAGTCAAAGCTTCTCCAGCACTAAACAAACAGCTCTGATGAGATATACTTAATGCACACTATGTGCAGTGGGTTGCACAAATCTGGTATCCAATTCTCAGAATCCATCCATGGGCTTACCACCTACAACTTTTTCTCACTTGCCTGGAGGCATTGTGGATTCTGGGTGGAGCTGAGGTGGAGTGAAGGAACAACAACAAGCAAAACTATGATCGCCACTTTTGTGCAAGACACGATTCCAAAAAAAAAAAAATGCAACCGCACCACCAGACAATTTCAAAATTACCACCAAAACACACATTAGTGGAAGTGAAATTATGAACTGAAAGCCTATAATTTCTTATAAAAATGAATCACTTTCAAAGAGCAACTTGAGACATTTTGAGTACTTCAACACAGCTTGTCTTTTCAGAGAAGGAAACCCACGTCCCTATAGGTCCCATTGCCTTGTAGCTGCAACATTTTAACGCTGCTCAAAACTTACTTAATGCATTAAACGGTACATTAAAGACCGATAAAGAGCGAATATAGCACATAACACTTTGGAAAAGTGTCCGTTCTGTTTCCAAGATTGACCTCACTCTAATTCAAACATGCTTTCTGCTTTTACTTCAGTTGTAGCTCATGCACTGTATCACTGATGAGGATAATGTTGTGTGTAAGCTTTGCTCTGGAGCCCACTGAGGGAGAAAGGAATTAACTAGATGTCTCTGACTCAACTCTCTGTGAACTGCTGGTGGAATCAGGGGTCAGTGACTCTGGGTTTCATATCAATTTTCCCTCCCACAACACTGCTGTTTTTGCTGGGGGTGAGTTCAGGAGCGGCCCAGCTGTGGCCCGGAGAGTGAGGAGGTGTGAGGGCCAAAGGCCAGACGGGAGATAGGTGTAAAGCAATAAACTTCAGCCCTGTCCACTTGATTTAAATTCATTTGCCTATAAGATTTTACAATTAAGTAAAGGGGATGTGGGGAAGAAACAAAACCATAAAACATCTGCTATCTCAAACTTTGTGTTTTAAACTCTGATTTCTTTTTCTTCCTTTTTCCATCTTCCCTTTGTTACAAGGTTGTGGATGCTGTAGAGGAACTTCACACAGTACAAACTTGCTACATTTATAGTTTTACTTCTCGAAATGCTAAGTAGGTGTTTCGCTAGTGGCGATGCTTTTATTGTGCTGAGTCAGATGAAGTTGTAATAGTTTGTAGTGTGATTTTTCAGTATCGAGAGACGCTGCAGAGGAAAAGTTTTGACCCCCTTAACAAGCAGCTGCCTGTTCATGGGCCTGTCAGTGTCAACTCATGTTGTGCATCCAAATGTTGTCCCCCCAGTTCCCCAAGAACTTGATTTTAAAATCCCAAAGTTTGCAAAGACATCAAATATATCATGCTGACGTCTGGGAAAATGTGTATAAAATGATGAGTACAACATATATTTTTTGTCAGAGCCAAAAAAGCTCTGGCTACTTGAGACATTAGCATTGTACTAACTTTATATATTGTTCAGCAGTGTATTTCAGCCTATTAACAACACATTGATGGGAGAACAGCTAATACATGAAATGAGCAGGTTTAAACTTAAAGGCCCCACGTTTTTACTGTAGGAGATATATTTGAAGTCTTTAGACCAAAAAACCATCTAAGTGCAGTTTTAATTTTGGCTTCCTCTGACTCCTAAAATCAAATCCTGTAATGGTGGACCTTGAGTTCAGGTAGACCAATGATGCTTGGATGGCTGAGGGTGGTGACTGTTTTGTTGTGACATCACAAAGTTAGAAGAAGTCCTGACAATCTCATTTTAAAATCAAAACCATGAGCATTTTGCCCTCTTTGATACTTTGACAGTAAGGAGAACCTAGACCTGCATTTTTTAATCAAAAAAGACATGGACGTCTCACTTTTAACAATGTTAGACCTATGAAAGGAAACAAAAAAAGAAAGATTGAGGTTAAAGGGTAAAAACATGAAGTCTGCACTCAATAAAAACCATATGCAAACATGTATAGAGTGCATGGCTTCAGTGCTATTCCCTTCTAAGACCTTCAGACTTGGGTGATCGTGTGCACAGAGAGTAGTAGAGGCACATGGAAGTCGATTTGTCAAGTGACATTTCAATTATGAAGTCGTCCAGCATCACATTATAACACTCCTCCACACTCCCAAAGCCACTAAAACCACTTGCACATTGCACTGACGTTGCAAGAAGCAAACGTGCAAGCATATGCACAAAACCCACATATTTGTGCACACGTAAAAGGCAGCAGAGTTCATCTTTTGGGCTGATGCTCTTATCAGTATGTGCGCACAGTGTACCTAAGAGTGGGAGGGCACAATCAAAGTAAATGTGGTTAAAGGAGAACACCCAGGGACAGCCATCTCCACATAAACAGGGGATCTCCTTACCGAAAACAAAGAGGCCTGAGCTCCAGCCCACATCCAATGGAACGGGGAGGGGTGACGGGGGCTTCTGAGAAGGAGAGGCTGGGCTCAGAAAACATGTTACATGGGCGGAAAAGGTAGAGCAAAATCATTCATTACTGTAATTACAACCTGAGCCCACTTGCTCTTTCATTCACCAGGAGGAGAGGAGAAAAGAAAAGAGGGAGAGGAGAGATTAAACATGCCCACAGAGGTGTTTACCACACATTGTGAGATAACTTCTATGGTAAATGAGCTCACACACACACACACACTGCAGGGTTTCCTTAATCAGTCAGAGTGATGCAGTTTCTGTCGGTAAATGAAATGAGCTATGAAAGGCCTGTCTAAGTGTCTTCATCGCTGTATTTATTTTCCCTCCCCGCTCTGAGTCATGCTGTCTCCCCCCCTGCCACCACCTCATTTTACTCATTATACTTGCAAAGCAGAACAGTGTTTGGACATTTAATGTGTTTGACTTCCAGATAAACATTTCTGACTTTGTTGTGTTTGTCGTTACATTTCAATCTGGAAGAGTTTGACATTTTAGGAAAACATGCCTATTTCCTCTCTATATCATTTTGAATCTAACAGTGTCTTTTTTTTTACTCTATGCATTGTTTTTCATTGTCCTCCTTAAGGTCTTTAATATTGTTGGTTTCCTCTCGCAGCCCTGGAGGTGTTTTCAGTCTGATAAACCAACGATCTGTCAGTCTAAGGCAGACAAACATCAGCAAACAGCTAGTGAACATATAGCGGCTAACATTTTGCTAAGAAGTTAGTAGGCTAGAGACTAAAAACAGAACTAAAAAGAGACTAAATAATGGACTTATATTTATCATGTAACTCCCAATCAATGTTAAGTTATTGTAAATAATGTGTGTGTAAATAAGCAGCTATTTGCTAACAACTAACTTGCTAATTTGTGTTGCTAATGGCTTTACTTTATTCTACACTCACAACTTGTCTCCATCAACCCAAAGTGTGTTAAAATTTAGTTATTGGAGGTTTAAAGTATTAACTAATCTTATCCTAGCTTAGCTTAGCTTGATTTAGTTTGATAGTTTATCTTAGCTTAGGGGTCCAGCTAGCCTGGCTCTGTCCTAAGGGGACAAATTAATTCAGTTAGCACCCAGTTAGCACCTAGCTCGCCAGTTAACAAGTTAGTGTAATGGATAAACAACTTCAGATTCTACATGTGATACATAAATTGTTCATTTTGATCATCAAAGTTTGTATTTTGAACTTTTTTTCTCATCTTGGCCTAAACTATCCTGCATCTGCTTGTGGAACGTTTTCTGCAGTAGGTTGACTCACTCGGTGACCGCAGCTTCCAGCCTCTTGTCTTTTTACAGCCTCCCCTCAATGTGTTTACCTTGCTCTCATCTCCGTGTCCCTCAGGGCTTCTTAAACACTGCCCTGGGTGTCCCTTTAGGGAAGCAAATGTGCTGTAGAGAGGAAGGGAAACAGTAGCCTAATGTGATCTGAGGACAGCAACAACAATGCCTGGAAGGTTCACATACCGGGCCGTGGTTTCTGCTGATGCTGTTTCCAGTCATTCAGAAGACATACAGGTGTTGGTTATTCAGTGCCAGTAAATCAAGCCTAAAGTCTCACTTTTTCGATAATATCGTGCTGTAAATGTATAGGAAAGTACATCAGGCATGTGATACTGAGTATAGCCTATACGTGTATGTGCATGGGTGGGTGATTAGAGGAAAGTGTATTAGGTGTTTTCTCTATAGCGTGTGTGATTTGTGGTGTGTTTGTGGGTTGTTTTTATCTGTGGAAAAGCTCAAGAGATAACATCACACAGGAATCTTTCTATTTCAAATATGCCTCACTGGAATAGTTGGTGGTGTTTTGGAGACTGTATGTATGTACTGGTGGACATCATGAGTCTCACTCTTGGGCAGAAATCTGATTTTTCACAGAGCTCATGATTTAAATCTCTGGAGAGAGAGTGAATCTCCAATTTCAGCCAGGCACAGAGACAGAGCACAATTGCCACCTAGTGGACTGATGCAGTACTGCGTCCTCACTGACAAGCTCACAGGAGAGACATGACCTGAGCATCATGTGTGCATCATGTTTTATCTGTTTACGTCTTACTTGATCTTTATTCTTTAAGCTTCTATCTGCACGACATTGTGCCATAGATGTATAGGATGTGTTTCAATTTTCTGTTTTTCTTGGGTAATCTGATTTTTTCTTGTCATTGGTAATTCGTGCATATGCATACACTTTGTTAAATTACATTTACAATACTGTTTTTTAATGCCAGATTCATAGAAATAGTGATGGAAAACCAGTAATATGCCACTGGAATAATTTACCTGTTATAACCTCACATTTTTTTCAGTGCTTGCCTACAGTTTTTAACAATTACCTCCCAATTATATATGCAGGCTTTACCAGCATGAAGAACAGAACATTAATGGATGGATTAAGATGAAAAATGATTAATTCATTGAAGTTTTCTGCTGAAATTAAAACAAACAAACAAAAATTAATCAGCCTCCTGCAGCACAGTCCACTGCTAGAATAATCCTGCACACAGTTTATAGGTGTGTAATGTCTCCTGATCCAAAAATATTTTATCCTAACATTCTGGACTACAGACTTTTTACTGCCTAGTTTTTAAGGCCTTTCAAGACCTGCAAACACCCTGTAATTTCCAGATGTTCCAGACATTATTTGCTCAGCATCACATGTTTTATGCAAATAATCCACTTTCTAAAATATTTCCTTGAATACGCAAAAGACAGGTCAGCTTTTTTTTTTTGTGCATTGTTGACTGTTTCTTCCACTTGTAAAGCTACACGATTAATCTTTTTTTTTTAATCCTTTTTTTTTGCTTTTAGTGATATTAGTCTCACTTGAACTGTAGGGCAGTGAATCAAATCAGATAGAGCAACAGTTGGGTTATGCTGTTACACACACTGACCAAAATAGTAACAGATTCAAAATTCACCACACAATCCACAGGATAACAGTGTTTGTGTGACCTTCTTGTGGCAGGAAAATGATTTAAGTTAAAACACAGGGGCACGAATAAAATGACGTAATGCGGTCTGATTCTCCCTCTCTGACCTTGTCTCTTGTGTAATGATGAAGTCAACCTTTAAAGAACCAACAACAACTTCTCTATTCTTAAACATGGTAGGGATGTTTGACAGGCATGTTTGGATCATGAGATGAGTCATGTCATCTCGTGACCCTTTTGTTCTCTGCGGTCTTATAACAGCCACTCCAGATGAATCTAATGCTGCGAACGCTGCGCTGCTCCCATGATGCTGTTAGATAATAACAGCCTCAGAAATTCCAGGCTTGGTCCGTGAACACCAGGGTGAAGTAAGATGCTCTCTATGGCCTCATTACACACCAGATTTCCACGAACTGGAGGCTCAGTCCAGTATTACATCATGCATATTTCAAGGCATGCTCTTATGATGTGAAGGCACGGGGCAGATCTACTTTTTTATTAGGCATTTACATTTATTTATAGAAGTTTTTGTTTATTTCTCATGCCTTTTTTTCTTCCTTTGTTTTTACAGAGAGTGTATGTAGTGGACAGAACATCTGGGTCCTGTGTGTTTGTCTTCCTCTGACCTGAAACAACTCCTCTTCCCTCATAGATGTCGGGTCTCCACGCCTTTCTAAACAGACCCCTGCTCTGAATGGCTGATTGTATCTACTCCTGCAAAGTTACGCCTCTGATCTTCTCTCCATCCACCCACAGAACTGCTGCTCTTGCTATGGCCCATTTGGTTACATACATAGACACACGTGTGCACTGCCTCTATATAAAAACGAATGCGTGCTCTTTGTAAATATGGATACACACAGTCGCCCAGACACACAGGCATCCGAGCACGCATGCAGAACCGTGCTGCAGCCTCTCTCAGCCTCCCTTTTTCTGCTGACAGTACATCTGCAGCCCAGATGTGCAGTGCACTCTGAGGTGCTGCTGAGCACAGGATGTTTTGCATTCCCTCTGTGGAACATGTGAGGCGTTCCTGTGGGCCATCCGTCTGGCTGCATTAGTCTGTGTGTCATGGGGATCTGTTTGCTTCGGCCCCTTGTTGGCTGGCCCGGGGGGGGTGGGGTTTGTGCATGTCCGTTAGCGTGCTAATTCAGGGCAGATGTGAGGTGCTGAATCAGGTGGTGAGAGGAAACTCTGGCCCTAGCAGGAGGGAGACACTGGCTGCCCTGTGTGGCTGGACCGGCCCTACGTAACACAATCCTCACAGCAGAACCTCCTCTGCTTCTGCATATGTCACATCTGATGCAGGGAGTCTTACTCCACTATGCTCTAAAGTGTAAGTGTCTTCTACATGAGTAAACGGTTGTGCGATACAAAACATAATGTACCTCGAGGCCCAACTAAACTCGAGGTGACAACTTAACACAATTTATCTTATTTTGAAATCTCTTTTCTCTCTTTTTCTTTTCATTTGAAATTTTTGATTTGCAGTTTAATACAACCCAAAGTAGGTCATTCTGGCAGCCATGAGTGGAAACAGCTGAGTGTGTGGTTCAAAATTTGACCTAAACTACCTGCCATGGTTGTGTGCACACATACACAAAAACACACACAGTGAAATTGCGATTATTACCAACAGTTTGGTTATGCTTAGATGACTAGGCTGATATATTGGCTTCTTTAAAGCCCAATCAGACTTTATGGTAACAATTTCTGTGTTGCAGTAATTTTACTTCTGAGCACAATGTTGATCGACTGAAATAGATTCACTGAACTGAGAGGTTACATTAGTCAAGCATAAAAGCACATTAAAGCCCAACATATTTTTTTTACTGTGCTCCACCAATATGCAACTGACAATTAAACACAACATGAAACCATAACAGCAGTTGAGACATAACAGAAATACAAGGGGATGAATCAGACTACAAATTAAAGAGAAACAAACATTTTAAGGCCACAGAATAGAGACATTTTACCCATCAAACTGCTTTAAATGGATAAAAACAATGGTGAAAGTCACAATAAAGATAAAAATAAACCAGAATTATCCATCACTGGTTTAAATTTGTTAAAATTGGAAGAAAATGCAAAAGAAAAAAAGCTGGAAAATCAAAATTTAGGTGACATCCAATTAAAAGATAGCATCATTAAATCACCATGAACAGTGAGGACACTCGGCCACCCCCACTTTGTCCTCTCTGCTCTTGTATTAGTCTCGCTTGGTGTGGAAAATGTGCAGTTGATGCAGCATGAAAGCTGCGTTGACACACTTCAGATGGCACAAATCCCAGGAAGGAAGTCAGAGAAACATGAAGAGCATGTACTGTATGTTGACATGGTCGACACTAAAGTGTGTGTAACAATGAAGAAGTGTGGCACAGTGGAAGTGCAGGGCTTTTGTAGTTGGAGTGGTGAATGGTGACAGCCAAGCAGGGGCCAAATAAAAAAAATGGTTCTCATCACGGCTCTTAGCTGAGAGGTCGATTTAAGGTGCAGTAGATATAATAACTGAGTGTAAAGCATCACATTTGGCACAACAGTAGTGGCACTGTACATAGTGAGTTCAGACACAGTCACAGCAGCACAGATCCACAACTCCACACTTGCATTTAAAGGGGATGTCCACAGACTTCACACATCAAAATCAGTTTTCTAGTCACAAAGAGGATTATTCTACCAACAGAGAAAACAGTTGCACAATAGTTTTTTTTTGTGGCGGGTGACTGATTTGTTAAGTGGGACAAAAGTGATGTCAACAGACCTAGAAACTACACACTTACAACCAAATCATGGGAAGTTTAGGATCCAGAGTTTCCAGTGACACACATAAGTGATAAGGAGTTTGTACATCGTATCCTCTGCTGCATTGATTTTGAATATTCTCTTTCTAATCTGACCAAAGTACCTGACTTTATAAGTGTCACCAGCAATATTATGCAAACCCTGTTCTAACAGAGAGTTTACAATACACACCACAAATACAGGAGGCTGGGCAGAGTAAGAGAAACAAGTTTGCTGTTTTCATGTCATGCCAATCATTTTGAGACCTCTATTTATGATACGATACGATGCCAAACAATATGATATGACAACTTTATTTTGCTGAAGGTAATTTGTGCAAGCCACAGCTGCGTAATACATACAGATACAGAACATGACAACCACATACAAACATGTCACAAAAAGTAATGGCACAATAATGTACAGTAAAAACAAAGGATCAATAAACATTTCCATATAAATTGCACATCAAACACTGAACGGCAAAAGAAAGAAAAACTAAAGTACAAAACTGAAGTTTATCCTGATAGTGTTTTTTTGGTCTTCATCTCCAAGGTGCTGAAGTGTTTCATGTGTGAACAGATAACTTATTGTTTCATTTACCCACTATTAAATCAGATCCACATTGCAGCCCATCTCCTTTAGACCATCTGTTTCAGATCTGACTGTCCTTCAGCGCATCACCCTGAGTCTTTAAAACTTTCACAACGCCAATGATAGCCGATGTTTTCCAGTCACAGCGTGACTTTGTCCTGTTTTCCTGCCTCTATGATCCTCTTTACCATGTGTCTCTCTTCCCCTGTCCCATGACTAAGCACACAGGACATCAGTCCCTCTCCCACTTCTTTTTTTTTTTTTTCCTCCTCTCTAGCATTTCTTCAGGCGATCCTTTGCCGTTGGCCTGGCGTCTCCACAGCTGGCCGAGAACAGATTCCAGCCACACCCAAGCAACTGAGGACCTCAAACCACCTGCTATAGGGTCATGGCAATGGAGTGAGCTGGCCCAGGATGTGTATGTGTGTGTGTGTTGATGCACGTGAGTGCGTGTCTGTGTACAGGGCAGTAAAGGATGCTTTAACACAAACACACATAACTGACACAGCATGAGGCTCCATTGTGTCCTAATCAGTATACTGGGAACTGAATAACCAGTATGTCCTCCATCCTTCGCTCCAGTTGACTGAGTATGACGAGATAGGAACAGCGAGAGACGGAGAGCTGGAATTCCCCTTTGATCAAAGTGTCCGTTATTCAATGGGATGTGGCGTTGCTGGGGGTGCAGGGAGGGAGGTGGCTGCTGGGGCTGAGTGCAGGGAGAGAGTGCTCAATTGTCTTGTCCCTTTCTTTTTTCGGGTTGCTCACCCCCACCAAGAAGCCGATACCAAGGTCGTGACCTTTTGCCCCCCTTTCCTTCGGCTTCATCGGGCCTCGTACTTGAAGGACGCTTTTTGTCACGTGTAAACTGCCGAACAACCCCCTTTCAGAAACTTATCCACTCTAACTGTCTAGCACAACTACTCGCCTTTCTTTCTCGCCACCCTGCTTCATTCTGGACGTGGCGAATGAGGCGTTGGCTTGGGGGGTGTGGAAGCTTCTTTTTTTGTTTTAGATTAAAGACAAAACTGACAAGAAGTGGACAAAGGACAAATTGACTGTGTCAGTGCGAGTGTGTTTAAGTTACGGCGGCATCTGTTGCTGCGAGTGTGGTGATATTTTTTTAAAAGGAACCACAAGCGTTTTCTTAGAACTGGAGGAGGGGTGCGGCAGAAAGGAGCTGTTTGTTTCAAGAGTCTGGTGTTATTTACTCCATTGTTGTGTGTACAGCCAAGCCATCAAAGACTCTTGAGCAGAACATTTGGTCATTAACACAACTGTTGTTCTGCACAGCTGTATCACATATTTTTTCTCATGGAAGTCCTACATTAAGCAATAAGCCGACAAAAAAAAAAAACGTTTGTAGTGCATAATACGAGGCAGTAAGATGTCCTGAATATGTCCTGGTGCACACTGTGGAAAAACACAACAGCAGATTTCCAGCATGTGAAAAACACGACGCAGAGTGTTACGAAATGACATTTTTAATAAAAGAAGGGCAAATCCAATTATGGCAATTTTTCAAACATGTGAGTTTCTGCGAGTCTCTGGCTGACAATAGTGACATTGATTAGTCAGACAGATTAAGTTGGATCTGCAGAGAAGAGGACAAAAATAGCTTCAAACTGAGTAACATAACACTGACGTTTCAGTGTGGGCAGTTATGTGTTGTTGCGAGGCCAAAGCTGCGTTCAAATCTGCAAATGCTTCAACACGAATCACTGAGAAGGGTAACAGAGTAGTGGCTGTAATGCATCTAAAGCCATTTAATTACAAACTTGTGATAGCTGCCCCATTTGTTTGCTCATAGAGTATGACCCACTAAAACACATTATAATCTGAACTGATAGAGGCCATAGAGACGACACATGCATACGGCCTTCCGCTGGTTTAATAATGTGTTTTACTAAAGGCGAACTCGGCACAGGAAGTGACACACCGCCAGGGGAAAGAGTCGTATGTAAACTTCTGTGGCTCTGGATGGAAGTACGTGAACAGAGATCATGTGTTTTAAAACTTCACACACCACAAAAGCTGAATATAATCTATAATGATGGGGCCCTAAAGGTATTATCATATGTTGCCATATGTTTACATTGCAGTGTCAAAGCCCTCTAGTGGTGGTGGAAATTATGACAGGAACAAACAAGGAAGTGTGATGATACTAAATCCAGCTCAGGGAGGATGGATGGACAAAACATCTGATGTTCCTAAACTTTAGACAGCTGTTTATTATCATCACCATGACAACCAGGCTTTTCCAGTCACTTCAACCCAAACCACAATGATTCCTTACAGTTTGTCCAAGTAGTAAAGAGTAGTAGTAAAACACAAAAGACCTGATAATTTTATCCTCCTCCTATTTTGCCTTTTTGTCGTCTTATTTTTTATATTGTCAGTGTTTCTATTTTACCATTCATCTATTAGCCCTGGACGGGGGTCACATTTTTTGTGAACCCTCTCAACATTTCTTTGATTTCTTGGGAAGCGAAACACTTCCTGCGTTACGGTCTCGCCCTTGTTTTCTGTCAAACATCGGCCTGTAACCACGGAAACAAGCTGAGCAAATCAACTCACATTTAAAATTAACTCTATGAAATCAAGAAATTAAAAAAAAAGACAGACGTGAAACAAATATTTTTGTGACATCCTCGTATCTATGGTCTCTCTGTGTTAGAAACGGCTGCACATGGATATTTAATGGTTTTGCTTTGCCTGTACATACTTGTTTTTCTTACACTTGGATATGTTGTGTAATGTTGTATAATGCTCTAATTTAGTCTCAAACTAAATAAAATGAGTTAATTTGATCTAATTTATCCACACAGTGCCTGTAAATTACAAAGTCTTCTGACAGGGAGGGGGTAAAAACTGGAAACTTGGGACACAGGAGAAATTCATTGAGGGCACAAGGTCGTTTTTTAATGAAAATCTGTTTGATGTGATTCTCATCTTTAAACTTCGTCTTATGTTAGCTTTCTGCTACCATCTCTTGTGTTAAGGTCGGTTTTGACCTGAGTCCTAAATCAGCTGTAAAACACACTAAAAACAATTATTTATCATCCCATTTGTTTCTCATGTCTTGGTTACGTTGTTAGGCTTCCTTATCCACGAAAAGGTTGGTTCTGTACTTATGATTTCAATTTTAACTTAGAGGTTAACAGAGGTTTCTGACAAAGTCAAAAAGCCTTGATGCAATAAACAAATTTATGTGCATGTAAAAACCTAAAAACGGCTCGGTGCCGACACTAACACAAGAGGAAGGTTAAACTTGGATCTGTCCTGAACCTTGTAAATGAATCGGCCTTGAGTGACTTAGCAGAGAAGCTACAGCTGTGGCGACCTCCTGTGGTGACAATGAGAAAAGAACCATAGACAGGGTGCAGTACTTCCACTGTCCAGCGGGGGGCAGCAGCACTGAGATTATGGAGCTGAAATGTTGCAGCTCTGAAAGTCTGAGCAGTCCTCCTGTCTCTCTGTCTGTCAGTCACTCTATTCCTCCCTGCTCATCAGGCTCTTTGATCCTCTCTCTTCCTCCTTCAGTCTCACTCTCTCTTTCTCTCTCTCTCTCTGGCAGTTTTGTTAAATTTGCTCACAACACAACACAACAAGAGGAAACCAAACGATAGTCTGGTTCTTGAGTTGTGCAGCGGATCTGTTTTTCCTTTGAGTCTGCTAAAACCATCACTCTGCCCCCCTCTAACCTACGCCCTCTCTTTTTTCTCTCACTCGTCCTCCACACAAACTGTTATTTCCCTTTCTTTCCTTTCCTCCACGTGTCTTCTTACCCTTCTCTCACCTCATCCTCCTCATCCTTTTCTTCTGATACCTGCGCTTCACTTTCCCACTCCTCCTCTGTGTCTCCTTTAATTCCCTCCTCATTCCTCTCCTCCAAATCTCTCCTTTTCTTGTCCTGTGTGACCGAGTGCTGTCAGAGTCATTGACTACATGGGGATGACATCAGCTCCCCACTCACTGAGATAAAAGGGGCTGACATCTGAAAAAGAAAGCTTAGTGGGGGAATAAGTGAAATGTGTGTTGTGTTGTTCTGGCCCCTCTCGCCCGACTCAAACTCTTGATTTTTCGTGTTGATCTGTCGCTTTTTCCCCATAAAAGAAGATGCAGCAGTGTGAGGATGCGAAGCTTGTGATTTTTTACAGCTTCTCTGAGGATCTGTAAAGCCTCAACTTTAATCGATTCTTACAGTCATTGATTGTATTTGTTTGCATTGCACTTTTTCGCTCTTTTACAGAGCTGTTAAGTGGAGTGTGGGCACAACCGACGTCCCAGCTTGTTTCCATCAAAATTTAAGACCCAGTCACGCGCTGGGATTTTTTTTTTTTGGACTGAATCTGAATTTTAAAGGCATCTTGATTCATTTTGGACATAATTAAAAAAAAAAAATAAAATAAACACTTTTTTTTACACATCGTTAGATGAATATTCAGCACAGATTTCACACAGCGCTAGACACATGCCGACAGGTATGATGATGTCCACACATTTCTATCAATATAAAACAAAATAAAAGTAAATGGTTCTCTGACTTATATTCAATCTCACCAGCTCTGTGTAGGTTAAAGTTTTGCATGAATCCTGCTGTATAGATCTGATTCTTCATCTTTTTCCTGTGGCACCACCAAATAGATTTATATTAGACTGTAAATTGTAAATAAAAACATTTCAGAATCATTTTTATTAAGTCTCATCAAATTTGACTTCGTCACTGTGTTTGGCCAAAGACCAAACACCTGCAGATGTTTTTTTTTATTGAAACGCTGTTTCTAATGATAACAACAATAGTTTAGCTGTATTTTATTAGATTTAAATGATATCGGCTGTTTTCTTACTTTGAAAATCTTTTGTTTTCTAGCTCTAAGAATTGTGTCTGTGTGTCTGTGTGTGTGTCTGTGTATGTGTGTGTATGTGTGTGTGTGTGTGTGTGTGTGTGTGTGTGTGTGTTTTTGTACTCCTATCATTGTGAGGACAAGTGTGAATTTTAAACCTTTGGAGTGAGGAACATTTTGTAAAGTGAGGACATGTAGGCCGGTCCTCACCATATTTTCACTGTAATGGCTTCTAGAGGCTGTTTTTATGCTTTTCTCCAAGTTTCAGAGTGGTCGTCAGAAAGATGCCAAGATGGGAAAATGTGTGGAAAAACTTATTGTGTGTGTATTTCCTGGATACACACATTTTTGCTCTCTGCTGCCCCCTACTGT
>OMNW01002877.1:2792-26994 GCA_900303245.1 Selene dorsalis
CAGTCAACACAGGATCATTTCTTTAAAAAAAAAACAACGAAAGACTGGGGATTAGCAGCTAATTGCAAAGGAGTGGCCTCTGTTTGAGGCTCGTCATGTGTCTGAGTCACTGTTACAGTGTGTAGCTCGTGTAAGCCAATAACTTCATCAGATTTATACTTTTCCTATCCATCACTGACCTCTAAACGTTCTCTGCTCCAGCACATCACATCTGATCCGTCAGTCCACTGACACAGGGGGAGGACGGCACTGATGGCTGCTGCATTTGTTTGCTTATTTCTCTGCCTGTTCCTTAGCCTCAGCCCTGATCATCATCTTTTACATTGCAGATAATGGCTGTACCTCCCACCTACGTTGACCTTGGAAAGTCTGCCAGGGATGTTTTTACCAAGGGATATGGTAAGCCGCTCATCCTCACTTGTTTTATCCACTTTTACAGCAGCGTGATTTAGAGGAAATGGATTTCAATCCTCTGGTGTGACTGGTGAGATGAGCTGTGCTACAGGACAACACATTTTCAGAGAACAGAAATCAGACTTTCAGTGTATATTATTACCACTTTTCAGTTTCACAGACTTAACCTGTTGTGTTGAATGACTTCGTGTCCTTTGTTAAATTATAAAACAGCAATAAAGACTTGGTAAAGCTTCCCCAGAGCTGCAGAAATCATATCACAACTTATCGCAGTTTCTCTTGGCCATTACCTTGTTAGTGCTGCTTTAAATTATGACATTTTTAAAACCAACCATGAGGCTCTTAATTTCATATTAGCTTCATAAGTTCATATTTTGGTGTGTTTACTTGTTTTGTTTTTATATCCACTGCCTCTGGATCACATATTTGATAATTTAGCATCCTTCACCCTGCAGGAAGAGTTCATGCTTCATGTTGTGCAACATTTTCGTTCTCGGATACATACTGCATGCAACGCAGTGTTCACCAGAATACCAAATGACAGCAATTAAGACTAGTTAGTGGACCATCCATAGCCTATTACTGTCTGAACACATGTTGAGGTGGAGTTCAGGACTGTCAGAGTCAGAGTTCATGTCCACAGAGTGTGTGTTTTGTGTATACACACCTCTGTGCCTCCGAGGGTTTCTGAGTAATGTTCACTTAATATCCAGAGCGTTCCCATTTAATGGAGTAGCCTGATTCATAAGTACAACAAAGCTTGAACCTCGGTGAGTTTGTCAGTGACTGTAATTCACGACTGCAGGCTCAAGGAGGAGTCATACAAAACATTTAGAGTCTTAGCACCTTCACGTTAAAGCCACAGCACTGAAAATAGATGAGCAGTTGTGCAGCTGGTGACCGTGTTGTAGGGTGGGAACACAAGTTTGGATGAAAGTTGGACATTGGAGGGTTTAGTGAAGGGGAAACTGGGTGAGGAGTGGTCATGTGAGCTGTGGTTGGGTTAGTGTGATTCTGTGTAAACTGTGTAACGATATGTTTTGCAGTGTAATGAGTGTTGGCATTCAGAAGCCTTCTGTAATATCTGTAATAACTGTGTTGCCGTTGATATGGATCTCTTATTCAATTATATTGTCTGTTTCAGGCTTCGGGCTCATCAAGCTGGACTTGAAAACAAAGTCTGAGAACGGACTGGTAAGTCGTTGCCAGTCATTATCAGATTATCAGAGCTGTCACCCCTGACAGCAGCTGTCCTATCATAGCTTAAGAGGCTCTTGGCTGATTATCAACGGGCAGGTTATTTGATCTTCTAACGGCTGCCAGCAAGCGTCGGTTATGGCTAGCTGACTGGTTACGGGTTTAAAATGGGTTTTAAGAGGATGCTGTGTTGAAACAATAAAAAAAAAACAGTTACATTATATTTAGAAAATGTTGTTTCTTATTATGTCATATTTACTTTTATAGTTACAGGTAAAGGTGTAATTACGGGAACACCTTGCTCCTTTGTTGTGACCGAATTGATTCCATGAATTTGTAAACGCCTCCAGGCTTTTTCTTTTTCTTTCTGTCTTCAAGTTATCATTACTTTAATAGATTAGCTGTAAATCCCAGATTAGCTCAACACCAGAGGCTCATTACTCATTCATTTGCTCAGTAGCTCTATATATATATTAACTGGTTTCATGGAAATTTGTTCAAAGGTTTCTGAACTTCACATTTTGATGATTAATTACCTCCGTCAAGGAGGTTCTGTTTTGTATCTGTGTATTTGTTTTTCAACAGGATTACACACAAATTACTGAGTTTATCTGCACCACACTTGTTAGAGGGTGAAGGTGAGGGTAAAAGGGCAATCCAGGAATGTGATCACTTTTCCTTAACATCGTGAGATAGATACATTTTCATCAGTTTCTCGGAAGATAATGTGTGGATCGACATGTAAATAACCAAATGTATTTATGGTGTCAAGATCTCTGACTTAATACAGTTGTTTTTTGAAGTTTAAGTTGAGTTAAGAATAAGATGAATAGAACTGACATCTGACATCTATACATATGATCTGCAGGAGTTCACCAGCACAGGCTCTGCCAACACTGAGACCAGCAAGGTTGCAGGATCCCTGGAGACCAAGTACAAGTGGTCAGAACATGGACTGACCTTCACGGAGAAGTGGAACACCGACAACACCCTGGGAACAGAGATCACTCTTGAAGATCAGGTCAGTCAGCGGACAAATGAAGAACTGAAACATGTGTTTGGAAAAAATCTTGTTAAAAAAATTTGGGTTGAGTTGCAATGGTTATTAATGATAATGATATAATGTTCTCTTTTCTGTTTTCACTTGAGTATATCATTCAAGTAGTGCAGGTGCTGCCGTCTGCCTTGTTGTAAAATCAGTTTTCCTTTTTCCACAGTTGGCCAAGGGGCTGAAGTTGACGTTCGATTCCTCTTTCTCACCAAATACCGGGTAAGCAGCGCAGAATGAGAGGATCATTTCATTTCAGGAAGAAATCAAGAGTCAAGCTGGTTGATGATTTACATTAGAGCTACGGTGAATGTGCATGACTAATAATTCAGCTGCACAAAGATGATGTTTTATTCTTACAGCAGATCAGATTAAATCTGATCAGATTAAAGTTTATTAGCACATTTGTTGGTGCAAACTGTCTGATTGGCCCCAGGGATGGTTTGCTCTTTTCTTCTGAATGGGTTCATGTCTGCTGTTTATTATTCATCTAGCTCAACGAGTAAATACACTTTAACAAATAATAACGAAACTACGTGGCTTCTTTGTTAAAAATAATATTATGTGTGTCTAATAGTAATAAACATTAACAGTCTGTCCTTTCTTTCTTATGTCTCACTAGCAAGAAGAGCGGCAAGATCAAGACCGGCTACAAGTGTGACCACATCAACCTTGGCTGCGACGTTCACTATGACATCAACGGTACAGCCATCCACGGTGCAGCGGTGGTGGGCTACGAGGGCTGGTTGGCCGGCTACCAGATGACCTTCGAAGCTGGCAGGAACAGGATTACCCAGAGCAACTTTGCGGTCGGATACAAGACCGATGAGTTCCAGCTCCATACGAATGTGTAAGACGACATGAAGCAGCAGATTCTGGCATGGATCACTCTCCACATCGTCACTCACAGCTGAACCAATATGTCCTCTCCTTGTCTCTGTGTAGTGTTAGTTTATTAACTATCTAATGGACCATAACCACATTTTAAAGCTGAGCTGGTGTCTGTGTTTTCACTAAGCTAAGTACAAAGTAAACATTTTACACTCAGATATTTAGTTTTTCTGTCACAAGGATAAAAAAAGCGAGTCCAGACGATTCACCTTGACTGGACTGAGGCCTCCAACTCTGTTTTCTTGTCCTTGTCTGGTGACTGACTTGTTGCCTGCTTGGCTGTCTGCCACTCACCCAGGTGCCTGGCAGTTATTTTTACACCCAGGTGATGGGATTTTCCATATTACAAGTGAGATGCAGTGAATGGTTGGCAGCCATAAAGGGCGTTAGTGAGACGGCAGAGTGAGGTAATACCAGACAGTGAGTGAGAGGGAGGGTAAAGGCACAGTGTTAGTCTTGTTGCCTGCTGTGCTCTGGCTCAGCCTGTCTGTTTCAGGCTGCAGCCCAAGCAGTGACGGGAGGTCAGAGGAAGTGTAATGTGGGCTTTACATGTACCAGTGTCAGTGCACTCAGCCGAGGGGTCTTAGACAGCCATAATATCAGGTCAGCTGTACTTGGGAGGACGAAACACAATGTGTCCAGTCCAGAAACGTATTGTTTTGTTAACATGTATTTATGTTCCAATCTGCTATTGTTTCCTTTAGAAACGATGGCACCGAGTTTGGTGGCTCCATCTACCAGAAGGTGAATGATCAGCTGGAGACCGCCGTCAATCTGGCCTGGACTGCTGGAAATAGCAACACCCGCTTTGGCATTGCTGCCAAGTATCAGATTGATCCTGACGCATCCTTCTCTGTGAGTAGTGATTTTAACCTGAAGCAGTAGTAGTAGTAGTAGTAGTAGTAGTAGTTGTAATAGTTGTTTGGTCTGTTGATCAAACCTTCCTCTCAAGTGTCACCCAGTGCAGAAGCAACTGAAACCTCTTCCTGTTTTAGTTTGTTCAGGGTTTCCTCTCTTGCATTAGAGACACATTCTTGGTGACACCGATAGAAACTAACATGCCGTGTGACTATGACTGTCATGTTGCCCAATTTATCTATGGGTCACTCACTCTCTGAACACCTCCGAAGCACGGCTGCAAGTCCATGTGAACACATCATGCAGTGGCTGATGGGAGCAGTCTGTCTGCCACTGACAGGCCCAGGGTAATAAACCTCACTGGTAGCACAGGCAGTTGGTGTAAATGGCTGTTTTACATGTTTGTGTAATTATTTGTATTCTAAGAATTATTATTAACATGTTAATGAGGCCAGTGTGTCATTCTGAAGTGAAACCTTTTCAGTGGTGGCACCTTGAAGGCACAGTATCAGTTTCAGAGTTCAGAATGAATCACAAGTTAGTTTTTCTTGACATTAAACTTGGCACAGACCCAAAAAATCGGCATTAAATATGTATCTGTTAAGCCCCTTTTACAATGTGTGGGATGACAGAGACAGGAACAGCAGCTCACTCTGTGTGTCCTCAGGAACCGAAGTAGACCGACAGTAGAAAATCAGTGTTAAAAAAAACCTGCTTAATTTTGGTAGAAAAGGGGAATTACTAACAACATGAGGTGTTCTCTGTATAATTTCTTGTTTTATATATCTGTGGTTCCTACACAGGCCAAGGTGAACAACTCCAGCCTCGTTGGCCTGGGTTACACTCAGACTCTGAAGCCAGGTGAGTGTTGTCTGTAAATAACCTGAGCATGTTTACAAAGACCACTGTTGTATAACCAGTATTTTCAAAGTTTGAATCAGTCGTGTGCAGTGTAGATAATGTAGATATTTTCATGTAACGTTTGATAACTAAGTTTTTGTCATGAAAAGTTTTTGTGACATTGCACAAATTTAAAAAGAAGGATTAATGAGACTTTGACCAAGTGTCTGTGAAGGGTAAATGTCAGAATTACAACTCAACTTTAATTTCCCACAAGGGTAAACAACAGAAGATACAGGTTAGGTTTTAATACTAAATGGAAATAGGCAAGTTAGGAGAGCTTTATTTGATGTATACATTTACACACAATCTCCTTGTCTGTGAATTACTCATCCTCGATGTGTCCGTTTCCGCAGGCATCAAGCTGACGCTCTCTGCTCTCCTCGATGGCAAGAACATTAATGCCGGTGGCCACAAACTTGGTCTCGGCCTCGAGTTCCAGGCGTAGGAGGATCAGACAGACGCCCTTACAGTCCTCCCAGCGCACATGCATCCCCCACCAAAAGAATAAAAAAATCCAAAACCTTTTATTGATTTAGCTAGCCCTCACAAAACCCTTGTTTCCCCCTAGATGTGCTACAGCTGGAGGCAAGACAGCGTAAAGGTTAAATCGTTCTGACGATCTACCACTTTTAAAGGACCACTTCAAGGGAACATTATATTTTGAAGACAACGAGCCCAGTTCAGAACAATACTACAACCGTTTAACAGAAAGTTTTATCTTGAATTGTGTAGCTTGCAAGGGAAAGGTAGCCTTGAGTACATTCATGTTGGCCTCACACTTTGTCACTTCACTATATTCATACAAAACGCTTTAATTTGTGCGTCTCTCTGCTCTCTGATGCAGATAAAAGGGATCAAAACTAGTTCAGCCCCGAAATGCAAAAAGGGCTCGACACACAGCAAACAGTCGTGTATTCACACCACCAGATGGTGCTGTTGCATAGCACCAGTTAGCACTCCCCAACTCAAAAGATGTAGTGGTGAAATCATATTATTTGATCACTTTTACACTGGAGAGCTCTAGTGTTTGTCTGGATATATAATAGAATGGGAAGGGTTAGCTGTCCCTGATGTAAGCGGCTGTTGGTAGCTCAGAGAGACACTACACCTCAACGCGTACATTCTGTGTTTTCGTCTCACTTGTCTTTTGTGTCTGTGCATTTGGTGTGAACCATGTCTTTTGTTACATATAGCAAAAAGATTATTATTTTATTGACAGTCTTGCATAGTTGAATCCACCTTTAAAGTCTTATGAAGGCAAAGACCTGTCAATCCTTCCTGATCAAGCAAATGAAAAGAAACCTACAGCGCACACAGTTGAACCTCTCTGGATAAGTGTTTCTTTGAAGGAGAGTGAAAAGAATAAATACGGTGAACAGGAAATGGCAGTCTTCCACAACTGGTTATGGGAATCATGCTTAGTGTACTTGACAGTATTGTCATTCCCTGAAATAAATAAAGAATATCTTGAACCAGTTTCTGACTGTATTTGTCCCTGTCTCTCATCTTGTGGTCTGCATCTTGTGATAATAATTTCAACCCATGTTCTGTGACTGTGGCATAACAATAACAAGTATTGTAAACTGGACTCATTATTGTATATCTCACCAAAATAAGATTAAATCAGTCGGGGTTCAGAGGCTGAGAGGAGGGAGGGAATTAGGCCCTTGTGTACCTGGCCTGGTCCATCAGGTTAATGGCTGAGTTCCAGTCCGGTCTCTTACAGACCATAGACTGTACATGACTTAGGCTCATTCACGTCAAGTGTGTGAGTGTCCCATTGTCACGTCATCAAGTCAGTTTATGTCCCCTCATTGTCAGTCAGCATAGATGTTGACTTTGCTTAAGGAAATTACCCACAGTTCATAGCTATGGAGAGTCAAATACAGGAGATGTTGGAAGCGCTGGAACAGATCCGATCCCGGTACCTGTTCCTCTCCCGGTCCCGGTCCTGATCCCGACTCTGGTTCCGGTCCCGGTCCCGGTTCTGGTCCCGACTCTGGTTCCGGTCCCGGTCCCGGTTCTGGTCCCGGTCCCGGTTCTGGTCCCGGTCCCGGTTCTGGTCCCGGTTCCGGTTCTGTTCCCGGTTCTGGTCCCGGTCCCAGTACCACCCGAACCGGAACCGGTACCGGTACCAGGACCACCAGAACCGGTACCAGGACCTGGAACCGGGAGAAGGACCGGAATCGGCACCGGTACCCGAACCGGAACCGGGACCAGGACCAGAACCGGGACCAAAATCAGAACCGGGACCGGGACCAGAACCGGGACCGGGACAAGAACCGGGATCGGGACCAGAACCGGGACCGGGACCAGAACCGGGACCGGGACCAGAACCGGGACCGGGACCAGAACCGGGACCGGGACAAGAACCGGAACCGGGACAAGAACCGGAACCGTGACCGGGACCGGAACTGGGGCCGGAACCGCACCATTTGTCCTGACATTCATGAGAATTATCAGTGTCCAGCCTACTGTTCCTATGCCAGCATGCTATTCTAGCAGGTCTGAGCTTCTTACTCCCTGTGGTAGAAACTTTGTTGCATAACAATAACAAGTATTGTAAACTGGACTCATTATTGTATATCTCACCAAAATAAGACTAAATCAGTCGGGGTTCAGAGGCGGGAGGGAATTGCCACAGAAATGTTGAAGATATCTGAAACGAATTTGAATCGTCATCCAGATCATGGGAGAAAACTTCACGCCCAGATGTCTGATTTTGAACATTGCCTTGTCTAACCCGTGTTCAAGACAGGGATCGACAAGAAACGAGACCTCAAAGCGATTGAAAAGTCATTCACATTTATTTCTGAGAGAGAACCCTAAATATGTGCAAATCATCTATATTTGTTGTTTTGTGCAATTCACTGTCCTTAACCATGTAAAGACCAACCAATGTATGGTTTGAAAACTTTGCGACTTCCATTGCACAAAACCTTTTATCATAGTACAGTAATATCTCACTGGTGCTATGTTTGGGAACTGATGAAACAGGAAATGAAAATTGTGATTTTTGCAGATCAGATGAGAACAATATAATATATCTTTTATTATATTATAGTAGTATAATATTAAAACATGAGTCCTTTTGGGCAGTCACTACAAGGTCAGAGCCATAAGATTGATGTTGGCGAAACCATCATAGAGCACATTTTTTAGCAGATTTCCTAAATCTTTAGGGTTTCTAATCAGTTGCCAGTTTTGCCCTGTTTGGCCTCCGTCGCCATTCCGAAGTGAAACTCACGATCAGCTCTTATTATTAGTTACAACACACAATTGGCTCAAGACCTTATTGCATCCAGTTTACAAAACTTCCTCAGTCTATCACCATCAATGTTGCCAGGTAATTACATTATTACACCCCATTACACCCCAAGGAATTTTCTCTTCAGTATGAGAGCACTTAAGTGACAAAAACTGATTATACTGAATTCATCTTAGTTAATCATTTGAAATAGATATAGATTTGTATATCTTTATACGCCATATACTCGGTGAATGTAGCCTTATCTCAGCTGGGTTACTTTGAAGTCCTTCTAGGGTCTCTGGTTACTTTTACGACAACTGGGTTACTTGTTTCAGTCAAATCTGGCAACACGCACTCCGTCTGTGTATGTGGCCCCCATTTTAAACCACGCCTACTCAGTTACTCGGACATCAACATGGCGACATGCGGGAAGATGGGGCGAAGCAGGAGAAATATTTGTGCTCTTGTTTTGCTTTTTTTCCTCCAGCTGTCAGCGAGAGGTTGCCTGTCAGCGCCGGTAAACGCAACAGGTATGTCATGCGTTCATTTTCTTAATCTATCTGAGATAATTACGTGTTGTTATCCACCAAACTGTGACTGTTTAGTTAGCGAGCTAGCCAGTGTCAGGCAGCTAACGTTTGTGTAGCTACTTGGTTGGCACGTCATGCTAACAACTACCGTGTCAGATGAGAAGAGCGATGACAGACAGTGTGTGTGTGTATGTGTCAGGAAAGTCATAAAACAATATTAATCACAATACGAGCAACGTATCGCAGTTACGCAGCTTTAGGTACAATGATATCGCGTGTATGTCGTAAATCTGGCAACCCCTTCCTGTTTAGAAAATGTAAAACAAGTCAATTGAAACAACGTCGAAACGTTAAATTAAAGAAAAACCGTTTCGATGTTATGTGAATGTTAATGTCAATTAAAATGTATATATATATGTATATCTTTTTAGTTACGGCAGAAACTCTGTAGGTGCATTTCATCTAAAAAAAAAAAAAAAAAAACATTTCGAAACCAAAATTCACTGAGTAACTAACCCTTCGACAGGATGTGACCTTCGGTCAAC
This sequence comes from Selene dorsalis, assembly GCA_900303245.1. Classification (NCBI taxonomy): domain Eukaryota; kingdom Metazoa; phylum Chordata; class Actinopteri; order Carangiformes; family Carangidae; genus Selene; species Selene dorsalis. The sequence goes on from OMNW01002877.1 coordinate 12,429, forward strand.
CCTCGGGTCTCCTTAACTGCAGATGATTTGTGGTTTAGATATTAGTGACTGGGTCCAGATGTCCTTGCCATATATCTCAACTGTTAATTAACCCCCCTGTCAGTCCAGGAGCCACAGTCATTGTAAAGGGGATCCTTCAGAAGTTCACCATCAAAGAACTGGGGTTAAGGTTAGTTAAGGCTGTAAAAAGAGATCTCAGTGGCACTGATGAGGGTTTAGATTGTGTGGTGTGGTGGTGCATGTAGTTTATTTGCGTAAATCTGTTAAAGCAGGTTTAGTGCTGGTGATTTTTCTTCACCTGTGCTCTGGATTTTTTTTCCAGTGACTGTATGTAAGTCATGTTACTGTGGGTTGGGACAGATAGCAGCTTGTTTGTCTCCTCTTTATAATATGACTGTGTGACACTTTCATACACAGTTTCTCAAGAAAATTCCCATGACCAAAGACCGTGTGTGTGCGTGCATGCGTGTGTGATGGACCAGTTATTTTCTGTGTAACGTAACACCATCTGTTGGAGCCTGGGATATTGATAACCGATTATCACATTCCCTCGCTTAAAACCACATCATACTCTGAAGCATTTAATGTTTCGTGAACTGTTTACAGTCGTATAAACTCTTTAATTGTTGGTATTGGTTCATGAAATCAGAAATCACCATGCAGTGAATGTTCCTTTGAGCTTTCTTTCCCCTTGTATATGTTGTAACTGGAAAGCATGGTAAAGGAACAAAACAACGTTTGTGAAGCAGCAAGCATGATCTTAACTGAATTAGCCGCTAACACACTATAATATTTCATGTGTTTAAACTAACTGAAACTGATAAAAGAGACAAAAGAGTGAAAGTTTAAAGTGGTGGAAGATGCTTGTTGGTGATTTAAGATAATGTTATGAATATACTTTGTCATTAGTATTGAGACATTAGTCAAATGTGGCCACACCTGCTTAGTCTCAAAAGCTGAATTTCCTACATGCTGTTTCATGCAGCAAATCCTGTGACTGCTTCTGCTACAAAGATCTCCTGTTCAGTGATGATTATTCATGCTGCCCATGGCCAATGTGTATGAATAGTCCCTTTCTTTCTCCTGGGTGCGTCTTACGCTGTGCCTCCACTCCCTGGCCTTATCCTCCATTCCTTAGCAACGCCCCCTAATCCCACAGGATGAAATAATGTTGACACTTGTTGGTTAAATGGTGTCATTGATTCAGGAAGGTCAGAAGAATTAGAATAACTTCAGCTTGGCACTGATTTAGCTGTGGAGATATACTCCGAGTTTAAAATTGTCACTTAATTTTTTATGAAAGTGAAAATGTCAGCTGTATTGCAAACTTCATAAACTTTAAGGGGCTTCAACATCGGAAACCCTTGCCAACACTGACGTGCATTCAAGGCCCCTGTTAAATCATCATCTGTCACTGAACAAAATGTCTTCACTACAGCGGATTAAACCAAATCACATGGAAGGCTGACGTGAGCTTTCTGACATGGTCATAATGTGGAATAACACATCACAAGTCTGTCATTGTTGGCTGTTGTCTTGGGAGAGCTGCCAGGACTGTTCGCACACAATTGCACACAAACAGGTTCCTGTGTAGTACACATGTCACCTTAGAGGGTTAACAGCCTCCCCCCTCCCCTGAGAGAGTTGGAGGGCAGGCTCATTATCCCAGCCTCAGGCTCAGGTGCTGGTCTGATCACACACTGTGTTTTTATGAGATCACTTGTAGAAAAGGTGCAGGTCAGTTCATCTGAAATGAAAGAATATACATTTTCTGTTATTTCCCATCATTAATTTGACTTGCTATAAGTATCTCTACTTCAGTTGAAAGTTTGCCTCCTTAAATATGTTGAAACTGAAAATTCAGACTGACTTTCATATATTCAAGTGTTTTAAGTTAAAGAAATGTGTTATCTTGTTACTCTTGTAAACTAATGATGCAATGTCTCGTGTTGTTGTTGTTGTTATTATGCCCTCAGTGAAAGTGGATAATAAAGTGGCAGTCACGCCTCAAAATCCCACGGCTGTGAACGAGACAGCAAGCCACACACAGTCTACACAGCCTGAACAGAGAGCAGATCCTGTGACAGCTCCCAAGATCCCTGCTTCACCTGCTGGCAACAGCTCCATACCAACACAAACAGAGCCTCCTAAAGGCCACCCGGCAGCCACCAATGAAACGACACCTGAAGAGAACGTGGACGCTCATCAGATCTCCATCATCGGGAGCTCGGCCGATAATAAGAGTCAAGCACCTGTCGCCAATGGAAACAATGAATCAAATGCTGAGCCAGGCGTTCAGGCAACAGATGAACCCGTTGAGTCTGTGGCCGCTCCAGCTCCGACACCTGAACCTGTGGCCACCTCCGTCACAGCCCCTGACCCCGCCCAGCCTGCAGCGGCACATCCAGAAACACCGGTCTCTGAATCCAAACCCCCCCAGGAGCAGAGTCCGTCCACAGTGGACACTGATCCAGACCTGCTGCTGACCACTGACAAAGATCCAGCTCTTGGCATCAGTGATGATTATCCAGTGGATGCAAGCAAAGAGGACGGCGATGAAGACGAGGATGATGAGGACGACGAGGACAGTGATGACATGTGGGATGGCGGCGACGACATTGAGAACACGGTGAATGGCGGCGTGTATGACGGTGACACTGAGGTCAAAGGTCAGACTCTGACCAGGCCGCAGCAGGTGGAGAGGATGAACGTGGCTCCGTACGACGGAGCAGAGGACGAAGACTCCCACTTCTTCTTCCACCTGGTCATCCTGGCTTTCCTGGTCGCCATCGTCTACATCACCTACCACAACAAGAGGAAGGTGAGTGTTGGCATGACAACAGCTGGGCAGCAGAGATGATGTGTTTTGAAATGCACCATCACACGTCCCTATGAGCCACTGTTACATTTTGTTTGGGGTAAAGATTCACAGAACGTAGGCCTCGGTCAGATACCGCAGAGTTTTGTAATTCTCTCTTGCATCTTGTTTGTGAAGCAGTGAGTCGGTCTGGACCTATTTAGTGGTTTTTATAAACTACACCACCACAAAAGCCAGTTCTTTTGTAAGAAAAATGTCCTTAGTTGAGCAACCTTCATAACTCAGTGAACATAACATGTAGTATGAGTCAGTACGCTGGTGAAGAATAAGCAGCTTTCTCCTCATTCTCCCACGAAGCAGCAGTGGAAGCTTCTGTAATGTATATTATATTGGCCTCATGTTAAATTGGGTTTTACAGCTGAAGTAAGGATTCTAATTATGTAGTCTTTCATCTTTCCTGCTGTCCTGACAACCAAGGAATAATTTTTACTTGATCAGCACTTGTACATCCATCACATTAATTTGATTCCTATCGCATTTCGCTGCTCTTCCTCTTCCCGTCAGATCTTCCTCCTGGCTCAGAGTCGGCGCTGGAAGGACAGCCTCTGTTCCCGGAACAATGTGGAGTATCACCGCCTGGACCAGAACGTCAACGAAGCCATGCCGTCCCTCAAGATGACCCGAGACTACATCTTTTGATCCAGGTTTATTGGACCGTTATGTCAGTCAGTACAACCTGGACAGAACCTGTCGGCCTCTCTCTCTCTCTCCGGCCGCTTGTATTGTCGAGATGCTGTGCTTTGTTGTGGAGCTTGATTGATGCTTTCTCTTGCTTTACAGACCAGTTGGACGTTATAGGCTGATGTGTCCTGGAAAGACCCCGGACATGACTCGAGCCCAGCGGGGTGGAGTTGTGCTTGGGATATTTTTGTTGTTTGCATAAAGATTTTTACTCTTCAGTCGTTCTTATCTGTTTTATCTTAATGTTCACATCTGTTTTTTTTCTAAATTAATAACTACTTCGAATTTAATATTGTGATTTATTTGGGATCTTATATTTATCTTTGTTTTACCAGAGTTTTAGCCTTATGGTCAGGCTACACTTATTTTTGTTTTTCTCCTTGCATACTGTCTTAATATAATTTAACACTCAGTTAGATAGTTGGAAGAATTACATGTTAATGAATCTTTAAAGGTCATAACATAATGCTTATTTGCAACAGTGGATTATTTTCCCCAAGATTCATAATAATAATAATAATCATAATAATATTATGATTATTATTATTGCTCTCTTGTTTTCCAGGATATGGATTGACACAGAAAACATTTGTTTTCAAAGCACTTGTTGTGTCAACCTGCATCATGCAAAGACAGTCTAAGAGAAGCAGATACACACATATTATATAAATATAGAAAGTTATTCCAAAAATGTTCCTGACCCATGTTGAAATGGTCCATTTGTCACAGATCTACTGAGAGTAAACTACTGTACGATTTAAGAACAGAAACTTTGGGGAAACTGATTTAAAACCATAAATTTTTGATACACCTTTTGACTTTTCTACCATCACCTTTTGTTTCTGTAAGATCGTTACGTAAAATACACAAGTCTTTTTTATTTTGATTCTACAATTGTGTAAGAAAAGTGAAACGTCTTACTTGGTGGTAAATGAAGCTGCTTGAGCATTAAATCAAGGAAGGTGAGGGCGACTGGTCAGGCGAGGGGTCTGTCCATGTGCTTAAGCCATTTGAATGCTGACAGATATTGTGTATTGTTCAGGTCAAAACGTACTAATATTGTATGAGAGAAGCTTTTAATGCCAGCCTTTTTCCCTTGTTCATCAGTTTATATTTAACTTGTCTTATATGGTACCTCTTCTACTTCTACTGCCCAGATTTTGCTATGCAGAAATCCTGGGGCTGGCCCTCTTTGTTTTATGACTTCGGTGAAGTCTCTGTCAATCATTTGTGGTCAAAAAGTGACTGCTCGCTCACATCGAACTTTTCAGTTACCTCATGTCCAAAGTACAAAGTTTGTTGGACTGTTATCTGTTCAAGCAAAAAAGAAAACAAACAACAATTGGCACGGTTTGTGTGGTGTGATGCTTTTATGAGCACCAAATAAAAAAATAAAATAAAATGCACGCAGCCATGTCATGTTGATGTTCCCGCCCCATCACGGGTTGGACTACTTCCATCTCTGAAGTCGTTTTGCTTTCAGATACATGTCTGTAAGGATTCATGGCTGCATCTTGTACAGTTGTGACACTATCACAGTGACAAGAATTAGTTCACACACACACATACAAACACACACCAGACAAAGGTGCTTAATATCACTTCAGTGGTAGTTTCTACTGCACACACAGATTCACTAGGTGAAAACACCACCAGCCCCATTGGTAAAAAGACCACTTTGTTTTATTTGGTCCCTGACGCTCTTTTCGTTCACCACAGCCACGTCTTTTTTCTGCCTGTTGCCACCTCATGCCTTCACTTAACTTGCCGTAACTGCCACACGAATCCACGTTTGTTACTAATCTCTTGCCGCCTTCTGCCAGCTGTTTTCATCTGTCTCGTCTGTATGCAAGGTTCACAGTGGGTAGACGGGATCATGCGATTTTCACTGTGCCATTTAGTCATACTAGCAACAATGTGAGCTGTGGGAGGTGTCCTGTGTAGAGGTGATGGATCAACACACTGCTCTTGCAATCAACAGTAGAAACTGTACAATCTCCTTTTTTTTTTGTCAATAAAGCACAAATTGTGTAAAGAACCCACTCTGGATGTTTCATTTCTGCGGTTGATGCTGTGAAGTGGTCGTGCCCTGCAGACGCTCTTCTCCAGGCAAGTTCTTGAAGTCAGATCAAGAAAGTGTTTATATCACAGTCTCCTGTGATGCAGCTCTTTATGTATCATCACTAACTAGACTGGACACTGCTTGTTAGACATTCACTTTGATCGCCTTTGACCTTATTAGGATTAGAGGTTGTGTCCTTTGATTAAATCAGTCAGGCTGTGTAGAAACATTGTGATTAAAAGCTATAACATTTATAGAGATAAAAGCGCTTGAAAGGGTGTTTTTAGTTTTAGTGCACAAATCTGTATTTGGAAGAAGTGAAAGTAAACTTCATAAAAGAGCAGACTCCCTAGATGCAGTTCACAAACGTAAGATACTAAATGAGGAGTGAAATAAAATAAAATATAAAATAAAAAGAAACTGCTTCAAGTAACTGAGATGAACTGACAATAAGAGGCAGGCTCCAGTACGAGGGCTGTGAAACACTAAAACAATAAGTAACTCCACCACAAGGAGGCAGCATGCTCACATGAATGAGTGTGGAGTCCAGCTGCTGCTTTACAGTCACCACAGTTTCTGCTGGTGTGTCCTTTAGCTAATTGAATGATGATGGAGTCGTACCACATACTGTGAAAGAGACATGGCAGCAGGCAGGTCCTGAGTGTGTGTGTGTGTGTGTGTGTGTGTGTGCAACTGACTCCACATCAAAACTGATGCCTGCACAAATAAAACTAATATTTCACTTAGTATTTCATTCTCTCATCCTCGCAGTGTGACACAAATAAGATATCAGCATAATGAAGCGGAATTTGAGCTGAAAGAACCTCCGACAATTTTACACTTTTTTTCTTCCTCTGATGATGTGTGATGGGAGCCATATGTGCCACGATTATTTCAAAATCTCTGCGAAAAAAAAAGAAAAGAAACTGGGTCTGTGTGACTCTCCAATTCAGAATCTTTAATGTCACTTAACACCACTCAGATCGATTTTCATGACAGCGAAAAGTATAAAAAGCTTATCATGCCGTGTCTGTCTCTTAAAGTTTGTAAACAGCTGAGACTGACAAGACAGATGGAAGCAGAGAGAAAAGAAGGCAGACCGAGTTGGACATGCATATCTTTGACTGTCTAGTTTTGATTAATGGCTGTCACAGTCTGTTCTTTGAACAGAACTCTTCCTAATGTGATGCAGGCCTAAACTGAACTGAAACACTTGCCTTGACAGAAGCCAACACATCCCACTTCAATCATCCGACAGCACTTTAAAGTTCAGAAAGGATTCATTCCAGCAAGGTGTGTGCGCAACCAACAGAGGTTGATCATCTCAACAGTGAGAACGGTTCTGTAACAAAGTTTTTATAGAGCACAGCTGGAATATAATAATTTAACAGACAAACTTATCTCTCTGCTCTGCTCACAGTTAGTTTCTCAAAGCAGTTTTTTTTTTATAGGGGGATAAATGTAATAAAAGTGAAATGAATCAAAACAGACTAAAGCAACAAATACGGTTCAAAGGAAATAAGATATGTTCATGAACTGGTTCCAGCTGAGCAGAGTGTCACAGGAAGAACGGGCAAAACAACAACAACAACTAATTCTCATTTTTCAGTCCCTGTTATTGAAAACTGAACAATATGTTGAATGATCATAGAAATGTGTGTGTGTGTGTGTGTGTGTGAAAGGTCAGAGCTGTGTGTGTGTGCCCTGTTTTCAAGATACTCAAATCTCACCTGCTAATTTATCAGAAGCTGCCCTGTATAAAAGCGTCAGGTAAAATGCAAAAAAAAAAAAAAACCCTGCGGATGAAAAAGCAGGAAGTGATGGCTGCTGGCTGTGTGTCATCAGCAGATAAGATAACCAAGCTTTGTTGATATTTGTACAAAGTTACGCCGGGTGAATCTATCTGAAAGACAGCAGCGAATGAAACCTACCAGCCGGAAAATCTCACTACTACTTTTGATCACTGGAGGGTGAACATCTTGACAATGGTTATCCAGTGGCTTCTGAAAAGGGTTTTCTAACTTTCAGATAAAGCTTTTCTCAAGAGAACAACATCCTTCACTCGAGGTTCCCAGAAAATGTTCGTGAAGTGGAGATGACTTCAGAGCCCAGTCATCAGACTGACTTATATGAACATTTGCTTACAAACCAGCTGTGTTTTCATACAAAGGATGCAGGATGCAAACATCACTACAAATGGAAAATCTTTATCGATCTTCAGCTGGGAACATGCAAATATGTTGGAATGAAATCCAATCTATCATTAAAAAAAAAAAATCCTCCTAAATAATGTAATAATTAGGATACCCGGTGGATTCTCTAATATATTCTAATCAAATGAATAAAATTCTGATTAATAATGGTATCTCACATAATCATTTCTGCATCAGAGATTACATGAAAATATGAGAAATGAAGCTCTCACTCCCACCATGAAGGTGATAAATATTCTGATTTATGAGAGGTGTCGTTCTGAGAGGAAAACATCACAGATTTCTGTTTGTGGCTTCATGAACATAAGCTCTCATGCCGAAGGAATAATTGATTTTCTAATACTTTCCAGTGTCGCAAATCATCTCAAATGAATGTCTACAACAAAAGCCTCAGAATTCACTGATACCAAAGGTGTAGTGAGAGTCCTCTTCATCTGAAAGACACATCGCTAACTTCCTGCCAGGTGTGGATGATGACAAAAGAAATGGTGAAGCAGTCTAAGCAACCTAAAGCACCGCTGGCACTGTGAGGCTTTATGGGAATAACTTGCACAGCTGGAGTGCAGCATGGCTTTGACCAATCAGATTGCTCCTGTGAAACTATCCATCAAGGACAGTTCTGACAGATATTGACTGACTTTGCCTTCTCTATAATAATTTCTGTATTTTCAGCATTGGCTGGATTAAGTTGACCTGGTTCTTATGACTTCATTCCAGCAGCAGGTATCTGTTTTTTCTTCTTCTTCTTCTTTTTTTTTTCCTTCCAGACAAGACGTCAATATATCGAACAGCAGGAGACCAGGAAGAGATAAAACAGCTGGGTTAAGGCCAGAGCTTATCAAAGCACATATGTATGGATGAGGCCATGTGGTCTGGCCTATTAGCTGCGTCATATGTGAGAGGTCAAGGGGAGAGCGCTCGCACTGATGGCTCTTCCTCAGGAACGGGCTTTGGCAGCTTTGGCAGCTTTGAACATCACCAGACGCTGTGTGTAAGGCTCCAGTGTGTAGGAGAGTGTAAAGACAACAGAGGTCTCAGCAGCAGCATCTCAGTCAGCAGCCATGGTTACAGCGTGGTACCAGCACAGTCCCTCTGTGTGTGCTTTAGTGAATTCATACTGCATGTAATTCAAGATTTTTTTCTATTCTGTGAATCTGTCACGAAGCATGGAGGCTTTGGAGCACAACTTCATGCAAGGTGCAAGGAAGCTCTGACAGCATACCGACAGACTGGCACCTTTCAGCCTCACAGCTCTAACTGCTGTGTCCTAATGAAGCTGCAAAGCGTTACTTGAGATCATCTAAGTCACTTTAAGTGGTAAATTTAAGTGTCTTTTACGTCGCTATCTATCACTGAATGAACTGATGATGAGATTATATAGAAGTCCCAGTTTCATAAACTGGGAGTCTAACACAAACGTAGTAACACGCCTTCCATCACCAAAACCTGTAAAGGTGGAGAGCTTTGAGGTTCTTACTTTAGCAGTCTTGTTGCATACGAGTTTGGGGCTTTTTCCCCCGCTGCATGCTGGGAAACTTTCCTTCACACCTTTCCCCTTGAGACGTCACAATGCTTTCTGAATGAGTGCTGGGTTTTTTGGGTTGTTTTTTTTTTTGGTGGCACAGAGAGAAAGGGATGTTTTGGAGTTTCTGTCTCTTGAATTCAAGCTTTCACATGTTTGGTTGCATTTCAGGCAGCAGTGAGAGCTGATGTCGCCTTCAAATGGAAATGCAAACACAGGAAGTGTAGCTCTCTTCTTCATTACCTTTGTGAACCTGTGCAGCGCAGGTTCCTTTTCCAGTTTCCCTGATATCTAATTTCCTGTCTGTGAGTTTCATAGCCCAGAGTTTTCTCAGGAACAGAACATTGTATCCACAGTCGGCTTTATGTTTGCTCCTTTCTGCTTTATCTCTGAGTTTTGTGTCACTGTGTTGACAAAGCTTAACTGCCCTTGTTCTTTATCTTCTGCTTGGCTGGCATTAGGAGTGGGAGCCTCTCGCTTTTTTCTCTCTGCTCAGAAGAAAATACAGGGGCCATCACCATTATGGTTTGAGAGGGGAGAGGCTCGGTGACATGTCAGAGAGGTAAAGAAATGACCGGCGGGGGTGAAACACACATCTGACTGAGGGGAGCAGGAGAAGCAGCTTATCAATGTATGGACGGTGTCTTTCTCAAGTCTGCTCCGGTTGTGACGGGTTAAAAAAGGATTAGAAAATGCTGCACTTTAATGACCACAAGTGGAAACTGGACAGAGCTTTATTATCTTATGAAAAAAACATAAAAGATGAAGCTGCCCCAAGCTCCCCTGTGGTCAAATCCAAGATTTCAATACACTCCACTCACTCATTATTTGCAGACTAGTGTCTTCAGTAAAGGTTGGACTTTGCTGTATGAGACAAGGTATTAAAATCAGGGAAGATGCAAGGAATGATAATTTGAAATAGGCTTTTGTGGTCTTCAAAACAGACGTTTGAAGTTCACCTGTCCCTTCCAGCAATGAGCTCAAACCTGCAGTGTGAAGCGTTGATGTCTCAATGTTTTCTCCACATTAGATCCTTCATTACAGCGACTGTTTTAAGTCTCCTTCAAAGTTCTCGTCACAGTCTACCTCACACTGTTTTCCTCCCTCTGCAGTCTGAACATTTTATCAGCCCTTGTCATTTGTCTTTTTTATCTGAATCTTTTCTCTCCTCGAAGGAGTTATTCTATCCATCAAACCGAGATCCAAAAACTCTTGCTTTTAAATCTTTGACTGTGTCTGCCTTCCTCTCAGACGGTTTGGATTTGAGCTTTCATTTCTGTCTCATTTTGCCTCTGTGTCTTTGTCCTCCTGTCTTTTCTCTATCAATCTCCCTCATGTTCTTTTGCCTCTGCTCCATTATCCACCTTTTTTTCTCCTTGACATCATGCACCGTCCTCCTCGGCTCTGTATCACCATCACACTCTATGCTTTGCTGTTGCCACTTTGATCTTCCTCTCCCAGCCTCTGATAAGCAACCTGTTTGGTGGGTGTAGGTTTATGTGTGTGTATGTGTATTTTTAGTATGTCTCCTTTGCATTAATTGGGCCTCCTGTATCTGGCTCGCTCTCCACAGTATTTCTCGGCTTTGGAGGAAACGTTCTCATCCTGTTATCCTCTGTCTACAAGAGATTTCTGCCGGGGGGCTTTCGTTACACTGATCCAAGTTTCCTGACAGAGAGCGAGGAGTCGGTGGCTGAGTCCTCGCTGAGGTGATAAAAGTATTTTCAAGATGGCTCTGTGGGAAATTTGAAGTGTTGTTCTTAGATAATTAGCAGACTGGGTGATATGGGTGTGTACAGTAGCTCAAACCAATTCCACTGTAAGAGCAGAGGTTTTAATTAGTGCAGATCTTGTACAGAACCTGGATAGTTAGGTTTTTGTTTGTTGTTTTTGCTCATTTATTAAACATGTTTGTTTTTTTATGCATCTTCCTGGAATAACAGAACAAAAGTAAAAACAAATGGTAAAACTTAAAATACCTAAAGTGATACTCACAATAGCTGCTGCTGTTGTACTTCAACTCTCAATGAGTCCATTCAGTCAGTGTCAACTGTGCATTGTGCTGCACATAACTACACTCAAAAACTGGATCTTAATAGAAGAATAAGAATGTATTCATCAGCTTTCAAATACATGGTTTGTTGTTCATTTGCATGGTTTGCAACCTTGCAGTTTGTAATTAGAAATGTGTGGTGACATAAAGAAAATATATAGTGAAATTGTGGTTTTCAAAGGATGGCAGAGACTTTCAGATGGCAAAGACAAATGACACCATCTGACTTACAGGAATATCAGATGAATACATTTGGAAAACGCTCATGTGTCGTTCGGCATGACCAAACAATGATTTCTTTAATACTGATGACTCAGCAGTCTTCATTTACATATAGTTATTACTCGTACTACATGCTTCTCTGGCCTTTTCACTGTTCTCTTCTTAGTTATTCCCACACTACCCACTAAACTAAACACTACGGTCAGTAGTATTTGTTCTGGCAAACCTCCTGGACTCTTCTTTGAATTTTGATGCAGAATTCTCCTGTATTTATAGTCGGGGATATTAATATTCACGTGGACTTCAACAATCGTATCCTCAGTGCTGCGTATATCTCATTATTAGACCTAATTGGCTTCTCTCAGAGTGTGTGTGAACTCATTCAAACTCCCTGGACTGCAAATTAAAGCAAACACTGCAATAACTTGGAAATGGCGTTGTGGTGTGAGTGTGTTATTTGTAATTTTCAGCTTTTTAGAGTGAGCGAGGTGCACTTGGTCTCTCTCTCTCTCTCTCTGCATACCTGCACATCATAAGACTCAACACACCTGTCGTAAAACAATCCCTGCCTCACTACCAGGACCATGCACTGACAGCCAGTCTCTCTTCTGCCGACCTTTACAGTTTGAGAGTTTGTTTGCTGCTCAGTTCATCAGCCTGTTCACATCTCCAGGATCCGCTCTGTTTAACCCCCTCACCTCTGCTCAAAATCCTTTCCGCCTGTGTCAAAATAAGAGTCAATGCTTCATTTGCCTTACATGTGCGGTATTAGGCCATATTAACTTTCACCATTATGCATTATTAAAGCACTTGGCTCCAAACACCTTACTTAAAACAACAAAACTGCCTTTTTCCAGTAACATAACATTTAAAAAGTCAAAGCACATCTCTTTTCTAAAAGTCAAAGACAAATGAATCCATGCATTTGTTTCTTCTGGACCTGCTTGTTGCAGTTTCTTATTTTCAGGCAACTCTAACAAGTCCCTCTGTTCTGCTGTATGTGTACTGACGAGAACTATGAAAAGGTCATATTTCTTCCACTGTAGCTTTGCGCTGCCTCCCTCACAGCAGACACAGGCAGTGCAGAGTAGACTTGAAAATCCTCTTCCTCACCTACAAAGCCTTTAATGGTGCAGGCACCCTCATATCTTAAAGAGCTCACAGTAACCTATTACCCCACTAGAACACTGCTACCAGAAGGCAAGCTTGCTGGTGGGCCAGGAGGGGTGAGGGATAAAATAACAACCATCATGGATAACCCCTGTATGATGAGCTGTGGCCGACAGGGAGCACCTTGAGCTGAAGGCTCATCTTTGCAGAGTCCAAGACGGAGTGATTCAGGCGCTGCTCGTACTGAACCGAGCCATCAGACTGTACATCTCTGTTCTGACCCTAATCCCTCCCTGTAGTTCAGACAGAACCCCCCCAACAGCCCATGGTGGACCCACAGTGAAAGGATGAAAAGCCAGAAAATAAATGGAGATTGACGCCATCTGCATTGTGTGATTCTGGTGCATGACATGAACTTTGAAGACTTGAATCTGTTCTTTCATTTCCTATTTTCCTATATAAGTCAATGCAAGTTCAACGAGAGTTCATTGATTTGAATGATTGGTTCACTTTGCCCAAATGTTAAATTTACACTTTGAGGTTTGTAGAGATGTGCACACTGATCAGCAGTAGGTTTGAGATGAACATAAAGAAACTTGAAGGAAACTGGATCTAATGTTAAACCTCTGAATGCTTTAACACGATTTAGTGTGGCTCTCGTTGACCCCACTCTAAAATCAACGTTCATCACCGTGAGTGACAACAAATGTCTTATGTCTTCCATAACTCAGGACAGTTATTACATACACTGGCACACAACTCATGGTCCTTTCATCCAATCCATCGGAAGTATTTTAATGTCCATAAATCATCACTTCATCAGTTTCAAGAAGGTAATTACCATAAGAAAAGATGAATTACATGCGTCACAGTTGCATGCAGCTTGTGCCTTAAAGGTAATGATAGTTATGAGTGACTGAATGAGGAAAAGTCCCTGCACGTGCACACACACACACACACACACACACACACCCACAGTTGCACCGTCTGTTCTTTGTGCTGCATGCTGAACCCTCTCCTCACCTTTTTCACTTCTCTTTGATGAGGACACTGTCACTGCACAATGGGACAGAAGGTGTAGAGTATAAGGCTTTTCTGGAGCAGAGGAAGAGATAAAGTGAAAGACAAGGGAGGCAGAGGGAAGAGGGAGGACAGGGAGGAGACAGACAGAGAGAGGGAGAGATGTTGATGTTCACTGCACAAAAACTGGAAAACAAAACTGCAACAGCTATTATCACGAGCTAGGAGGATGGTGAATGGTGCAGGAATGGTGAATGAAAGATCAATATGTTGACCCACTGTGTTTGCAGCTTATTATGACCCATGTTAGGTGACACCAGGAGGAGTCTGACTGACAACTCAAAGTCATGACGGGTGCACCCAGCAGCTCATTGTTCGGTGTTATTGATTTTCTATCTTCTCCTCTACAAAGGAACTATACCTGTGTGTGACGTACATGTGCGCCTCACACACACTCCTGAAAAGCGCTTAATTGAAATGCGGCAAGTGATCAGGCACAAGAGGAACAGGCCCATTAGATATAGCTCTCTGTCAGCCGGTGATGCTTTATGGTTCTGCTAAAACCCCAACACTAAAACAACAGCCGGGCCCCCGCTCTGGTCAGAGAAACCATTTCATCACCTGACGGCAGCCGTATAGAAAGAGGAATTATGACAGCAGTGTGGTGGCAGCCAGCAGCAGCAGCAGCAGCAGCAGCAGCAGAAGCAGCAGCAGCAGCAGCAGCAGCAGCAGCAGCAGCAGCAGAAGCAGCAGAAGCAGCAGAAGCAGCAGCAGCAGCAGCAGCAGCACCAGCAGCAGCAGCAGC
>OMNW01002877.1:27014-38841 GCA_900303245.1 Selene dorsalis
CACGGAGGAGAAAAGTGCAAAGTCGTGGAGATGGGGATAAGTAAGCGTGGAGGAGGTGGTGCAACTTTCATAATGAAGGCAACAACAGTGCAGAAGCATAAAAAAGTGTAAAGAGTTTTTCTGCTCCAGTAAAAGTGCAGAGAGAGAGAGAGAGAGAGAAAAAAGGAGTTTGAATTCCAAAATGAGGATCTCATTATCGCAGACATGAGAGCTGCCTTCACTAAATGAGGGTTTGGAGTTAAAGTGAAAGTTATTACCCTTAATTACCTCTGGTTTCAAAATAGTAACATAAGAGATGATTGTATTTTAAAATATTAAATAGTGAGCAGAAGCAAGAACGAAGCCTCTTCTTCTTTCTTCCCTCTTTTCTTCTGTAACTGTTATGTCACTGTTAAACACATCATAACTCATCGTTCAGTGTTTCTGTAAGCAGAATCTGTTTTCACATCACATATAATTTCTCATATAATTACTGAAACCATACCATAAAACATGTTGGGTCACTTTATTAGCTCAGTTTTTGCGCAGGTTGTGTAGTTGGTAGTTTTTAAACTGATGATATTTTCCTGTTACAGAGATGGATATTGATTACAGCAGAGTTTATGGGATGGAAAAACCAAAAGAAAGAGCTAAAAGAGGCCAAGTCAGTTGACAGGGCTGTGGGGAATTACAGGGTTGGGCATTTACTTTGTTTGTCGCTCCGACTGAAACTGTTCAGTTTGATCTAATGTTATTATAAGAGGATCGTTAAGTATATAAATTCTCATTATGGATTTTTATTCTTTAATGTTATGTTTAGGTTCAACTTTGCACGCTGTTTAGGTTTCTGGCAGCAGCTTTTATGTCTAGAAAATGAGATATTTCATCTCCATGGAACCTCCTAGTTTAGAAGATTACATAAAAAATATAATCGCCATAAACAACAATATTGACACAAACATAATCGGGGGGAGGCTTGGAAATGCTCCAGTGAGTCTCAGTGGCCTGATGTTCACAGAGATCAGTTAAAAGCCTCTCGTACACACAAGCACAATTTATCAACTTCCCTTGCTTCATCCCCAAAGGGAAACATTTAGCAAGAGTCTGTGATGTGTGAAGAGGTGAAGAGGAAGCAGAGATAGATAAATCTATAATCACCCCGAGCAGCGGTTAGCCGTCTCTATCGAAAAAACAATAGTGTGGCCAATTGGTTCTCTGTGCCGTAATGAACCTCTGTCTCCTGCTTTGTTTTTTATTTCTGGCCTTTTGCTTCACTGTGGGTTAGAAACACAGCTGAAAGACGAATCCCAACAAATGACACAGACTCTGTCTTTTAAAAGCGTTATTCATCCAAGTAAACATCCAGTGGAGCTGTCTGTTGTTCATTAAGTCAGTGTTGAATAAGGAGATTTTGTCAGCAAATGTTTTGAAGACCCATAATCTCTTTTGCTATACTGTCACTTATAATACAGTGGGACCACTGTTTTGAGCTTCTTTCAACTGTAGTACTTTTTTCTGTACTCATAACAAATCACATCAGCCTGATGATTAAAATTGAAAAGTTGACCGTTCTGAAACATGTTTGTAAAAAAAAAAAAAAAAAGGATGTGTATGTAAGTATGACCACGGTTATCAGCTCTTTCCGGTAACTCTGAATACTTCGTGATAGGAGAAGAAAATGCTGTAACCTACTGGTAGATTTGATTATTACGTCACCCAGCGGTGATTATCAATAAACTGAAATGTAAACAACATGACCAGCAGGAGAGAAAAATGTTTCTGTCGTTTTGTCTGTTGATAAATTAACAGTGCAGGTAAAAAAAAAAAAAAAGAGGAACAAGTAAAGTTCATGTCTGATTCTGTCTGACTGAAATCACAGTGAGAAGTAAATGTTTCTAATAAAAGACATCAGGAGGTGAAGTTTCCGTCTCCAGTTGTCGTCACAGAGTCTTTTCACATTAACTTGAGCCGCAGCGACGGAAGAAAAGTGTAAAAGCAACAACACTGTCAGTAATCCTGACGGCATCAAAGAATCTTTGTTCAATTAAAAGTGAAGCTGTAACAGTTATTATGTGGTTATTTATGTGTGTGTGTGTGTGATCTCTGAATAGACAGGACGTTAAATGATAAATTATTGGAGCGTCTCCTTCATCTTCAACCTGAGCGAAGGTCTAATCAGCCAGAATAAGTGAGAACATCTGTGTGAGTGCGCAGGGCCTTAAAATAGACGACATGTCAAACTCAGGTGGAACGAATCCCATTAATGGCTGCTCTTCCCTTATAGGTGGACCAGCCAGCCTCCTTACTGGAGTACGTGTTTAAAGTTGCAGAGTTAGTGGTAGAAACAAAACATTGAATCTGTCCAGGTTTTGGTTTTATGTATCCTCAGTGTGGGTGAACTTGTGAAAAGATGTTCATTTTTTATCAGCGTTAAAAGATTTTAATGGGATTTTAATCTGTTTTACCGTCAAGGGGAGATGGAAAGGGCAACTGTGGCCACCTGCAGATGAGGTGCAGGAATCATAATGGTCATGTATTATGTCTGCGAATACTAAGAGCAAGTGAACCAACTCTATTTACTATTCATGGGGTCAATAAAATATGTTATTGCCCCTGTGTGTATTCCCCTTGTTACCAAAAGGAGAACGGGAATTAAACTACTCATAGCCAACCATTATTACATGACTTTTAAAAGGTCGCGTCAGTATGAAACAATCATCATTATATTATGATTATTGCGGTTTTCTTTCAAGAGGCAGTGCTTTGTTTGAGAGTGTATGGAGGTGGTTGAGAGGGAGAGTGGATAGAGTTTGACTACAGAGACTGGATTATGCACAGTGGTCATGTTTAGTGAAAGACTGGTGTGGTTTTGGTTAAATGTTAATAAAGTAAACATATTGTATCTCATAGCTCTAGTGTCTACCGTCTTCACTTTGTCAGTATAAAACCACAAAACACTCCTAAGCGCCCTCAGTGATGATAAATATTGCATCATTAAAATAAGAAAAAGCTTCCATCATGCTTTAGTTGCTTATGGTGGATTTTTTTTTTTGGCATCGCAGGAGCAGATGTTGAAAAACTAATGAAATACGATGTCGGTGAATATTTGTGACTTCACAGACACGTTCATTACCGTGTCTGCATTATGCTGACAGAAAAAAAACAAAAAAAAAAGTTAAGTGGCATTTTGCACTGTGTAATTCCTGTTTTATCGTCTGAGTTTGGATTGTCTGCGGAGCCACAGGGCAGAGGTCAGCCTGCTCTGCTCCACTTTACCTACACAACAACATCTCTGAGGTTTCTACATGTCTCAGGGAGATGTGCAGGCTCCAGATGAATGTATTCACTCTCTTTGGATAATAAAAGCACCACTGACAATGCAACTTTTATTGTGAACAGTCAACACAAAGAAAAACTAAATATATCTATATAACAAATAACAAAAACAAAAGAGCTAATAATCATTATCACCACATTTAAATCCACGCAGTTTCCCATCATGCACCACAATGCGATAACAGCAACGATGATGCCTGGGACATTTGTTGCACTACCGGCAAGCACATCCGGTGACGTCATCAGACGTCATCAAACGCACCTGCGCAGCGGCAGGTACGTGTCGCTCAAAATGCAAAAACTCGACCAAATCGCTCAGGTTTGGGCCTCGCGCCGTGACTCCTGTGGCCGTGCAGCACCTGCAGGAGCTGGTCCTGCTCATTCCCGTGTGTGAGGGACGTGGTGGAGAAACGAGGCCGCAGACACGAGTGGACTGTTTGGATGTTTGTTTGGAGCAGGTCGTGGAGGAGGCCGCCACGCACACAACCCACACAGGTTCAGACAGGTGAGCACGGCTTACTGCTGTAACTCATGACACAACCACCGCTGTGTGTTTGTGTTTTTACTGTGTGTTCGTGTTTTTACTGTGTGTTCGTGTTTTTACTGTGTGTATACTGTGGAAACCTTGTTTGAAATGTTTAAGCTGCAGCTGCTGTGGAGTGTATATGTTTGATGTGTGTGTGTGTGTGTGTGTGTCCTGTGCTAAAGCTTTTTTCTCAGCTTCACCTCATGTGAAACGTGTTGCTCTGGTTGCATTAATAATATGATGATGATATCTGCTCCTGCACTTGGAAGAGTGAGATTATTTGCACTGGTTATGCACTGGTTTCACTAGTCGGCCATTTTGTGTTCCACTGAATGACTAAAGACTGACAACAGCTGGTTGGTGCTGTGGCCTCACAGTGTGATAGTGAGTGTGTGAGGTTGTTTGTCGCTGTTGTGTTGATGATCTTGTGATTTGTCCGGTTCAAACCTGACCATCGTCCAGCCCCCCCCCCTGCAGTGTATAGTTCATGGATGGTTTTGTGTGTTCAGTGTTGACCTTTACATGTAAATCTCTCCTGATGGCACCATGAGGCCTTTCCACAAGAACATTTGTCTAGAGAAGGAAACTGGACAGAGTTTGTTTCATCCTCAGACGTTCCTGTTGATTTATGACGCTCACTAGACCAAGACTAATGTTGTGCAGAGCTTATTTACAAACTATCGTCCTTGAAAAAGTCAGAAACTTTTTAGAGGCTTGTGAAACATATAGTCACTAAGTGTGATGTAAATACATTCACCATCAGTGGGCGTCGACTTTAGGAGTTATTTGTCAGCCGGATTAAACCGACTTGCAACTTGCATCAAAGTTTGTGGAGGGCATGTTCCAGGGAAGAATCCAGTAAATGTTGACTGAATGTCAAGTATTTGTCTTTACTTCCTTCAAAGTTTCAGGAAATAATGAAAAAATAAAAAACTCATTATTGATGTTGAGATTTATATCTTTGTACAACTTGGTGCACATAATTATTGCCCTTGATGAAGGTACGTGCTGCTACTTACTGCCATTGTAGTTTATTTGTTTTTGAGTGAGCTCAGCTTTGAACGTAATGATTCATATGAAAACACTTACAGATGCAGGATTGTAGGCATTTTCTCTTGTACTGTAGCCCTCTTTACCTGTCAAGGAAAATGCATTAACACACATCTGATGGACATAGAAACTACATGAGAAACTGTCAGCCATTAACAGCTATAATGTAATGCACAAGTTTCCTTTTACAAAAGTAAAAATGCATTTCACACTTGGGACATAAGCACTTTGGCCTGGAAAGTGCATTATGTGGTGATGGTAGATTTTTTTAAATTTATTTACTAAATGATATAGTAAATGTGTGCAGATTTTATCATGCAGGCCATATAATATTATAATATATAGAGCTGGTCATGATCTCCAGCACTTTGCCTTGTGGTATCCTTATTTATTTATTTTTTTTACATAATGCTCAGTTATGGGTTTAGTGAGAAATAAGTGTTTAATGTGATTAGATACGCTACTTACAGAATTATTTTTGTTTTGTTTTTGTCTTCCCTGCTTGTCGAATCAGGTGTCACAGCTGGTAGGAGCAAACTCCAGATGTTTATAGTCATGGATTTGCCATGTCCATGAAAACTGCAGTGGTTGAAAGAGACATTTAAAAATGACAGAATGGTATAAGCATGCATGTGCAGTTCACTCTGCCATTAACTTTACTGTTAGAGACAATATATACTACTAGCAAACATAAAATAAAATCAATAAAAAAGCAGTTAAACAGAATCTTAATCCCCTCTTCAAAAGGTCAGCTACTTAACTGGAGCTGTATATGGTGAGCTGCGTGTGCTGTGAAGTAAAACAGGCTTTGAATACCCAAGTGTGATTAATAACATAACATCAGAGATTAAATCCTGTCAAACAAATGTAAAATATGTGATAAACATCACATTATCAAAAGCTTTTTGAGTAGCAGAAGAGACACAGAAATCCCTTTTTATAAGATGTGACACAACCTCTGATTGAACAAACATGGTTTGACAAGGGACTATAATTTTTCATTTTTCCCTTCAATATGCAGTAAAAGTGTCCGTGCAGAGGTGGTTGACCAACACTGCTCCCACAGAGGCTGCACTCAATCTGGCAGTAAAAAACAAACACAAAACAAGATTACATGTACGGCACTTTCATAATTAAGAACATTAATCAACTTGTGCTCGTAATGTGCCTTACCCACGGCATCTGAATCATGTGGGCTGTGTCCCTGGCTCAGTTCAGATGAATCATCTGCTGGTCACACACAGTCATGTTGAATAACTACAAGTTTCAGTGGCTTCATTTAGTGCTTGTTGTTATGTATCCTGGTTATATATTTGTTGTTTTTTCACACTTATGTGATGACACTTAGTCGTTCTTTGGGTTTGTTTTGTATGTGTGTTGGAGGTGCAGATGTAGACCAGGTGAGCATGTGACTGATGCATACATGTGTATTTGTGCAGCTGTAACTCATTGAGCTGCATTGAACTTACCATGTTTCTAGGCTGCGTTGCTTAATATCTGACTTGGACAAGTAAGGTCTGAGCACCAGGACACAGTGATTTGTGACTCAGGGTGGCTATATGACAGTCAAACACCATAATTTACTACACTTAATGTGCATGGAGAATTTATTTCAGGAGCCTTATTAGGTTAATTTGTCTCCAGACCAGATGTCAAAAGTGGATATAAAGCTGAACACTGTGTCTTTTGTTAATGGCACAAACGGAGCAGCAGGTTTGCCCCCCCTGGAGAGGTACCCACCCAGCGACATGTTCACATTGTGCAACACATTATGAAGCCGTCCATGTGATGGACGAGTGAAGTATAGTTTGAAATGACAAAGCCCAACACTTAGAGTTAATGGAATCATTTTCATTTCTTCTCTTAAGAAGAAAGGAGCCTATAGATGCAGAGCTTACAGGATATGTATAGTACCTCAGGAAGTCTTCAGCTCCTCCACCACTTAAGGATCCATTTAGGGAAAAAAAAGACTCTTCTGTCCTTGTTCTTTTATAATACTACCTGAAGATTATCCTATCACAATCTGAGTTCATCCCATCTAATCCTATTCCGATCTATTTCACTTACTTTTCCTGTGCAGCTCTACTCATTTTAACCTTTTACCATAACTTAACTAACTTAACGTCTCTCCAGCAGCACATCTTGTCCTTGTAAATGTCATTTTCTATCCTGTAACCTGCAGCCGATTCATTGCTGGGGTTGTTAAATTTGAAGCTGATAGTTGACAAAGTGTCCATGCACAGATGCAGCTGCATTGAATTATTCTTCACAACACGGAGGGTTTGTAAGTTTAGCATGCAGTAGGCAGCGTCTGCCTGTGTTCAGTTATGACCGCTGTTAGTTAACATGGGTTTATTTCCTGAATCATTAAAGGTGTTGTCGAACATCTGACAGAGCAGATATGATGATTTATGGTGGTAACAAAGACGGCAGCTGACTGAGCGTATCTCTGGGCTGTATCAAAATTCATATATGTTTTTGGGCCAGTGTGTTGCAGGTGACATTGACACCGTGTTGCATTTTTAAATAATGAGTTTACTTTTTTTTTTTCCAGCAAGCTCTTGAGTTGCTTGTCACACATGTAGGCCTGCTGTTCATGAAAATGATGAATGTGTTGAAGAGGAACTATGCAGGATTTTCCCATGGCGATGCTGCTTTTTTACCTTAATTAAACAGTTTCGGAGTAATTGTGATTGTAATATGTTACGAGGGAGAACAGAGGCTCTCTGTTTCCACCTGGCGTCTCTAGGCTGAAAACCAACCTTGCAACATCAGTACAGCAGTTGGCCTCTGACAAGAGGCTACACATATATAAACGTCGTATCATCGTATATGTTATATAATGTGATCCGGCGCTCCATGGATTGCTTTTTTTTGGCGACTTAAAGTTTATTGCCAGTTGGTTGCGTAGTATGGTATTAACAACTACAACTTCTGTTTTAAACAACTGCAAATTGAAAAACAAAACGAAAAGGACTTTTACAGAAGTTCAAGTTGTTATATCATCAGGTCGGCGAGAAGCTGATTATTCCTCTTAGTTGTCAGTTAATTCAGCAGCTCACTGGGATCCGAGTCAATTTTCTTTATCAGATCTCAAACATGGAAACTCAGCTGTAGGTCAAATTAACCAGCTCTAAATAGCACTTCACATGAGACAGGAAAATGGAGATAATTGAAAATACTGCCACGGCTAATAGATTCTTAACACATAATTTAAAATGAAATCCTCACTGAGCAGTAATTTCTCATATTTAAAAAAACAACAACAACAAACAATCAGCAGTGACTTGGTAAAAAGGACCAAGTCAGCGGTGAAAATAATCCTACTGTTCATAAACAACAGGTGTTTTAAGTTCATCCCTGAATTGCAGGATCCCACTCGATGCAAAATACATGAGCTGAAGCTGCATCAGTGCCAACACTCATGGCAAGCAACGCTCTGTGATCATGAAGAAAAAGCTCTCGGGGGAAAGAGAAAGCAGGTGTGGTTTTAATCCATTATGATAAACGGGAAGATATTCCAAATGCAACACACAGTCCTCGTTGGACCACGAGCGTTAACAGTGCGGAGCCGAACCAGGCGGTGGTTTTACACTCGGCTAAAAGTGATTACACATTGAAGGCACGATACTGAGGAACCGACGCTGAAGGCTTTGCTCTAACTCCTTTTCACTGATCTGGCTGATCTGAGTGCAGCTGACCTGACGAGCACTGCGGAGCCCTTTAGGACCAACTCGAGCATCAGTTTCATATGAAGCTCTTCTCTTGCCTTTCTTCCCTCTGGTTCCAGACGCTGTAATATTTTAAGTGAGTGCTCATTTGATGGCGAAATGGAAAAAGGAAGGCTGAGGAGAAGAGGAAGAGTCACAGAGTGGACCAGCTGCAGGATAATGTGTGATACTGCAGATTATCACATGATTAATAACAACTGATACCACTCAGATATGTAAACAATGAATCCTTAATTAAGTTCTTTATCAGTTTGACAAATGCTCTTGTGAAACACTTATCAAATCAAAACATCAGAATTAAGAAGTAAAGCAGATTTACACCTCCACCAGATAAGAATATTATTTAAAAGAGTCTGCTGCAGATAATAGCTCCCTCTCCCTCTCAGCACACACATTAACCTGGATTACACACAACACATTTCAGATTGTAGGATGAGCCGGGACTGACTTCCTCTCAAACCTTAACAATACTATTAGAAGACCATATTAAAAATCAGTGTTAATGTCCGACAGGCAGCAGCGTTACATCATCCAGCACGGTGCTGCAGTGGCCAATAAAAACCATGCACACTTTGTTTAATGAACAGGAGATTTCTGCATGGGTGTGTGCATTGACTGGAAGGTTGGTGGTTCAACTCCCAGCTCCTCTAACGTGCATATCGCTGAGAGAACTGTTACAAATCCAAAAGCGATCTGTCCCTTTGCCCTCATACCATGATGTGTTTTGGAGACACTGATGACCTCCATCTCAGTGGCAGCTGTCGTCCTGTAGAAATCTGCACCTGAGACGTAGGTGTCGTATAGAGGGCGCGTCGCCCCCTCCTCCCCCTCCCCAAGAGAGTGTCACTACGTCTGCTTTCCAATAAATCGCAGCAGCTGTTGTGGAGGCATCACATGCAGCAGCAACATTGCTTTTGACTGGTGAGCAACAGATGCTAATGAGGAAAATCAACAATGGGAGGGAGCGTTGGACATTTTTGGAGACGTGTGAAACCGTTCACCTGAGGCAGGTCAGACGCAGGACTGGAGCCAGACATTAGCTTCATAAGGACAGGTGTATTGAGGGCAGCTCGGCTAAGTGGCAGCTGGTAAAAGCATTCAGACAGTGGCTTAACATGGAGAAATTAATGTGTTATTGCTTATTAGAGCAGCCATGTGTTCCAGCCTCAGGGACCGCAGCTCAAATGCTGCATGTGGTTTGTTTACACCGTCAGCTGTTTTTGTAAACGTGAGGACAATTTCAATGGAAAATTTTTACCTCCTGTACCAGGTGAAGTCTGATGTGGAAGAGTGCAGCGCTTTGCATGTCGAGTCCATTTCCTTTTAAACATTTATTTATATTGGAGTTAATTTTCATGTCTCTCCTGTCAGGATGTTTCGATCTGGCTTTTTTGACATTCAGGTGCCTTTGTTTTCACTTGGTTCACTTGTTGCTGATCAAACCCATGTGCTAAGACACAATGCATGATAGAAAATCCAAAGTTGTTAGTAAGATCAGACAAGACAGCTAATGAAATGACTTTTAATCAAGATAGTTAACTCAAGAAAACTTAAAAATAACTTCACATGGAGGTGAAACTTCTTCACCACCTACGCTGAGGTCTCAGTTGTAGTTGTGTGAAGCACGAAGGGCAGGATTTCCGTACATAGAAGCACAGGGCAAATCTCAATTTGCACACACCGCTGTGCATGTAATTAGAGCTTGATCTATAAAGGCAGGCTGCCCTCCAGGTGCAGTCTACATGTGAAGGTGTCCTCAGTGGGCTCAGATCAATAGTGGGATTTATCTGAGCTTGCCAAGCTGAGAAGTTCTCATTATGTGGTGATGCAGCCTGGACAGACTTATTAATGAAGTAACGCAATGCCGACTGAGAGCTGCTGTCTACTTCAGAGGTAACGCAATTATTATCAACATAGATTACTTTATTTATGGCACATCAAGTTCGAGTTGTGTGGTAAAACAGTGATGAGATATAACCTTGGACAAAGTAGTTTCTGGGAGTCGAAGGAACTCTTTGCAGCTGCTCAGTAAAGAAAAGCGCCTCAGTACTTTAAACCTTCTCAATAGTAAGTTCCACCTGCAACCAACAGGCTCCTGGTTTAGTTTCCCTGATGTTGTTACTCATTCATGTACTGAGAGTTAACACCCACCTGCCTTTTTGTAAACCACATTCAGGACGACAGGGCAGCAGCTAACACAGAAACAACATCTGTTAAAACATACCTGCATGAGATTATGACTAATTAGACTTTTGTTTTATAAGTTTGCACACTAAGACAGCTACCATCACGCTTTTATATACGGAGATCACTTTATGCAAAGTGAAGGTACACATGCTGCCATTGAATATTTGCTAATTGATGCATTATTTAGCTTAATTAATGACCTCATTAAGTTATAGGTGGTTATAGGTGATGGTGATCATGGCAGGACATTTGTTAACTCAGTTGCATCTCGTTTGTGTTGGTGCAGTAAATTGACCTACAGCAGCGTAAAGGACGGACAAACGTTCTGGTTTTTTGTGTTCTTGTCGGACTTCAGGACTCAATGTTAGAGGGAAATATTGATGCAACAACTATTTGAGAATCCGTCCTTGTGTATAAATATTCATACAAAGTGCCTTTTGGCGTTTTGTGAAACTGAAGCTATGACTGATGATGAAAAAGCAGGGGGGAAAAAAGAAATGTGGTAAATAATTGATGGAAGTACAGTATTTGGTGTTGGAGCAAAAACCAGTGATGTTGCCCGCTGCTGCTGGCAGACGGGAGGTAACAAGCACCACTCTCTTTGTTTCCTGGTAACCACGAATGCCCCAACTTACACTGGTTAAACAAAAGGAATTGTAAAGGAGAGTGTAGATGAGATAGTTAATGGAGGAAGAACAAGAGTGGAAGGAGAAAGAGGTGCAGAGCTAAAGTGTAAAAGGAGCTGGGGAGAGGTTGGGCCCGACTGTCAAACAGGTTCCAAGATGTAACTGTGGAGGAAAATGAGGGCGAGAAACGGCTGGAAGGGAAGCTGCTGTGGAAAATACGAGACGCAAAGAGTGCATGTAGTGATACCTGCAAGTGTGTGTTGGCGTGAGTGAGTGAGTGTGTTTACGTGTGTGAGCTCTCAGTGGTATTTGAAATACCAGGCAACTGCATGTTCCAGTCTGCTGTTGTGAAACCCTGCTGGGGCTGCTGGGAAAGAGAGGCATGGGATAGC
>OMNW01002878.1:8689-23857 GCA_900303245.1 Selene dorsalis
TGCGTTGAGCCCTCAGGGCCACCGTACACTACCTAACACTTTCGACACCTTACAAAAAATTTGCTACGATCATGACTTTTCCTTAACATCACTCTGTCGTACCTTATTGAACGCAGAAATATTCTATAGTAGTAATGTCAGTAAAGTAATTGTGGCTTTAGCAGAGTCTGCAGGCGCCTACATTCTGCATTAAAAAGGTTACCATTACATCTGTTCATCTTATCTACGTGGGTAAATGCACTTTCCATGAGAAAAAAAGTGCGAAAACAACGCTGACCTCAAGCATAATCAGTTAAATCAATCCATGTTTGATCACACAGACGCCCACAAACCTCAAGTCAAATCAAGTTTCCTTAAATTTCGAACGTTCACACACACACACACAAAAAAGATAACACACTGTGCCTGTTGTCTGTTGTCTGTGCTCAGTGCCCTTTTGGTTGGAGCTGATGCACAATCATGCGATTTTGTCGGGACTGCCACATTTCTACTTCTTCACCATCAGTGTCATCAATTCATGCCCTTTCCTTCTGTCACCAACTATCAGACCTTTTCTCACGCTGACTCATTGGCTGGCAAAACCCACTTCTGCTTTTTCTGTTCTGCCCTTAATGCCCCTAATGTCAACCTTATGTTGTCTTCCTAGTCGTTTCATTGGAAGATTACGCTGAAATGCGAACGGGTATTAACTTTTAAAAGCAAAACAAACTTAAATTGTCAGCTCAAGCTCCAGCTGGGCTCAAATATTGCCTACACTGCCCTTCATGTACATTATAAAAGGTAAATCTGTCCAGTCCTATTTGTTGTTTTATTTTGTATTTTTCAGGGCATTTACATCAAAACATCTACACATGATGTCACCATCAGAATATTGAAAGATAGAAATAATCTGATCATTTACTCAGTTACAGATGTTAACACTTTTAACGCTCCGTGTCAACTATTTTTGATAAACTTCTTCTTCAGTTTTTACACAAGACATAAGGACACCTGTGGTTATGACTAATCACCTAAACCATGATGTGCTTCAACCCTGTGGTTGTAATGCACACTGATAACATTTCTCTGGTTGTTCGTCGTTTGACTTCTCAACAGGAAACAGGATGTTTGCCATCTATTATCCCCACATAATTACTGATTGACAGCAACAATTGCACGTATGTCAGGAGATGTTTGTATTTGCTCTCTTCAAGAGAAGCTGTTTAGATGGTGTAGCATCATCACACATCAGTATGTTTCCAACCTGTGAGGGTTAATAAGCTTCACCAGCTTCGAGCTTTTTCGTTTTTTTCAAATATATAAACTATATTTATGTAACATTTACGTTGCCTTGAGGAAAAAAAAAATCCCCAATGCTACTTCCTCTCGTTTAAACCTTTTGAAAACCTCAACTTCACCTGCTGGTTGATGGGACAGGAAACTCAACCTCAGCATCACAATCAAACATGCTACAGGATGAGGCTGCATGGTACTAGTCTGTTTTCCTTATTGTCAACAGTTCTTGTCACCTTAGTTCACTTCTTAACAGCATAAGCAGAAGAATGATGGAGATTTCAAGCTTTTAATCCAAAATTAGTTTCCTCCTGCAGGAGTGGAGGAGTTACATTAAATAATATGAGATTTAAAATAATAATAATAACAATGACAGCCTCTCAGAATAAACCTATGGATAGGTAGTACTGCATATCACAGTCTGAATAAGTGCAGATTGTGATGTTGTTATTCAAATAAGAGCCATATTTGTCTGGTTCATCTGCTTCTAAAGACGGAGACATTGGAAATGCATGTATTGCGGTACACATTGAGAGAGATTTGCATTGAGAGATGTACAGATGGAGTTTGTTTGTGGCTTTTGGTTTGGTTTTGGTAGCCTTTCGTTACTTTCAGTTAACCAAACTAACCAATAAGCTGCGTCAGATAAACTACGCAGTTGTTAGCACACGACTAAAACCAACAGCTACACACAACGTACTGCTTTCTTTTTCACAATGTCAAACCATACTTTATAATCATTGCATATGATTTTTAAATTGAATTAAGACGATGAACCCGGACAATGCAGCTACAGCACCTGTCTCAGGGCTGCAGTCATTGTTGGGCAACAGTAACAAAACCTCTTCTCAGGCTTCACTGTCGCCTGCAGCCATGCTGACTGTACTTAGAGAAGAATTTGCCTCTGACAGAGCAGTTAAGACATTGCTGCCATCCTGTGACTTCCTGAGTTACAACACAACACAACACAGTGTACTGTAAACAAGTCCTCGATGCAAATCTTTGACCTCTTTCATTCTGCTTTAGTCTGCAGTGAGATATCTGAACTTTCGGTAGCTGCAGTTCTCTGCTCTCACCAGGAGAGAGAAGTGTTCCTCTCGCTCTGCAATGCTCTGCACGCAGGAAAATAATGATGATTGTTCCAGTGTGATATTTTAAATGCTGTCCGGCCTCAAAATCGTTGTAGGGGCTTGTTATTTGAAATTCTATATGGTTTTGATGACCAAATTCAGTTTTAAACGCATTTTTAAAGTGTGTTTCAGCAGCAGTAAGTGGAATAATGACAACAACATCATCATTACAACACATCCTCTGCTGTAAGTGAGGCCAGTTTCCACTGATCCAAAGTAAAAAGGTCAAGTTACATAAACTCTGAGACATCAACAGTGCAGCTGCAAAGTTGGATTGTGATGTTTTACTTTTTTTTCAGAGTTAGACATGGACAAAGTGGACCCTCATTGTTTTAAGTAGTGACTAACCCTAACCTTGTACTGCTGTAACAACAGCCCACAGCACATGGTCTAAAGAACGTGGCACAGATGTCTCAAGACAGCAACGTGCCAGCAATGTGCCTGACCGCACCTCATTCTGAGACCAGCATGCTCATGGGCACTAAGATGAGCACAAGTGTATCTACTGTTTAAAAACGTGTGGTGGGGGGGCGATAAAACAGCGAATGCACTGGTCTGGTGCAGTATCATTGCTAAAATATGAATGCAAGGTGTGAAAGCCACTACTGTGCTTTTGCTGAACTTCAACGCCCACAAATTTACACATCAGTAAAGTAAAGCAGCGACATCTGATTCTCGGCTGACAACGGTGACATACACGCCGCTTTGGCAAATCAATGCTGACCGTAACTTTCAGGTCATCATCAGATTTCTTTTCTCCTTTTTTTTTTATGCTCTTGAGTGCAGAGCTAACACAACATCTTGTGTCACTGTCTACAGGACTGTATATTACCAAAGTAATGCGTCTTCTGCTTTGGAGACTGAAAGTAAAAAACTGAGTAAAATACAAACAAAAAATATCATAAAACAGTTATTTTACATAATTTTATGGTTGTAAAAATCTACCAGCACTACACTGTAGTCACTGCATTAAAGAAGCACTGATAAACTTTTGTGTGAACGAAAAATAATTGTTGCACACCAGAAAACACACGTTCTCCGAATCTGCTGAGTCACATCATGAAATTCTACTCTCAAACGTTATCAATACAACAAAGTGCTTTCGAATTCCAAAGTCAGATGCCATTTGTGTTACTCAACGGATCTCACCAAGGAAGAAGAACAGCTGCTGACGTTTCCTGTACCACTGTTGCAATCCAATCTCTACTGTGTACCAAAAGACAGTAATGACACCTGCTTTCACACTATTAGATGTGCCACTCACCCACACGTGATCAGCACTGTTTTGTACCATTTTTGGTAATGAGTGGCGAAAAAGTGTCATAAAAAATTCAATTTTTTTTTATTTATCTATTTATTTATTTATTTTTACTTGAAAAGGTCAAATTATTTTTATATCCCACATTTACCCGTTGGTAGCTCAAACCAGACAAGATTCACTGCAGCTGTCACATCATACTCAGAATCCGGACCAGCAGCTGTGAAACCATAACCATATCAGAGAGACTTGTAAATGCAGACGGAAACAAGCAGAGCAAAAGAAAAAACCCAAAAGCAACACATCTCTTCAACTCTTCTGGCCAGCAGCAAGGGTGATGAGAGCATCCGTCAAAAGCTACAATAGTGCCATAAGATACCTCATTCGTTTCAGCGGGGAAAAGCTAAAGAGGATTTCCTCTTGAAGTTTCTCTCTGTTGACGTCTTTATGCACAGGATCTATATGAAACACTGATGGGTATCAAATTCTCAGAGTCCAACCCAGAGTCTTTAGATAAAGCGAGTTTTATGATCATCATTACTATCTGTTATATCTATATCTTTTGAAAATATCTAAATGTATGGAGGAGCAGAGTGTGAGGACACTGCAAGTTTCATTTTCTTTGGTATTCAGCTCCATTGTCTTCTATGAATAGCCATGGCAGAATACCATGGTGTTGTCTGTCAGCAATGGGTGTGATCTGGTCGTCTGAAGCCCAGTGAGTCAGACCCACAAGGCCAGGCCATGAGGAAGTTACTCTGCTTCCTCTGCTTGTTGTGAACAAAGGAAGGTGGTGGTGGTCAATACTGTATAATACTTGTGAGTATATATTTTATTTGTTACTTGTAGTATTTAACACATGGGCGCATGCTTTACCCTCCCCACAGTCAGATGTCTCTTGCACCTGCTGCACCGTCTTGATTTCAGCCTGGGACTTAACACCGAGCATGTTCATTCAATTAGATATATGTGCAGGTGACTGTCTCCCACGTGCTATGATGTAAATGTTTTCACAGTGCATATCCAGAAGGCTGAAGATGGTTTTTAAGAGCAGAGCGGTAACTATGTACCCAAAGGGCGGGAGGTATTTGAATGTGTGAAACCCACAGGAAAACAGTTGGTGCACAAAACTAATGTGTGTAGACACGTGTTGCAATACTGTGAAAAATCAGGCTGTTTTCTCATCTTTTCCGTGTTTATTTAAATCGACATAATGAACTAGAGAGCGTGACATCGAAATTACATCTTTTTGGGGGGCTCATATTCTCTTTGGTTTCTTCTTTCTTGACCACATATTACATCTCAACTCATCTCTGATCTCACCTCCAAAGCATGATTTCTGTTTTTACACTATGCCTCCGCTCTTACACCAAAAGATTTTGTGTGCAGAAGCCTTTTGATTGTGAGACCCTCTCACCACAGAAAGTAACTGTGGATTTTTGGGCAGGCAAGTTACATGGCGGATACCTACAGTCACCTCTGATACATCAGTGGGATGCATGATGCTTCAAAGCAACTAATCACAGAAGACGTCTTTGTCTGGAGAGAAATGACTCAGACCTGCAGCTCTAAGTTTTTTGATAAAAGTCATCCTGTGCCACACACAGCAAAACAAAAGGTGCTTCTTCGCAGTGGAGGGGAGTTCCTCATTTGGCTGTCAATCATCTGCTTCATCTCAAAGGGAGATTTCAGAGCCTGGAAAATCATGAAAATTTTGAAGTTGGGATTATTTGAGAGAATTTTGTGAGACTATTTTTAAGGCAGAAAAAGAGAACGAGGGTATTGGTAAAACAGGTCTCTAGTCAGAGGTGTTGGCTGCAGCCACATCCTCCCATGAAGACACGTGGCACAGCATGCTGTATGAAACCTTGGTTTTCTATTCCTGATCTATGTCACAGATGGCTTAATCCTCCCCCTCCTCCAGATGTTGATCGATTACTAAACCCAAATGAACTATTGCATGCATCACACACACACACAGACCTATCAGTTTTACGTCACATGACGTTTTTGCTTCTTCTTTTTTTTCCTCCCTTTCTCTCTCTCTCTCTCTCTCTCGTTACTTTTTGGCTGCAATCAGTGAGCGTTTCAAAACTGTGCGGGAGGGAGAGACTTTGAAAAGGTTTAGTAAAAAAGTGAGAGAGGCAGAGAGACACAAACACATGCAGAGTGTGTGTGTGTCAGATAGAGAGAGAGAGAGAGAGAGAGAGAGAGACAGACAGCTACAACAGGATATTTTGTCACCATGGTTACTGGCAGTCGATACGGATCTTCAGTTCTGTATGTCATGCTGTTCTCTTTCAGCCCAGCGTGGTTGTAGTGCTGTCAGGACAGCTCCTCTAACTGAGATAAACTTTGCACAAGAAGTTTCATCTCCTCTGGATTAATGTGGCTTCAGTAAATCTCAGAAGAAACATATTCCACCTGTGAGGTAAGACCTTCAACTGTACACTAGATGATACACAGACTCAGACGTGGGTGTGTGATTTCCATTTTAACATGTACCTGATTTATGTTATGAAAAATATGCTGTATTTTTGAGTGACAGACTAAAAATTTCAAAAAAAAATTTTTTGAATGGCACGTCATGATCACACCATTAGTTTAGAGAAGATGATAACTGGATTACGTAATAATGTTGGTGGATTACTGGGGGAGATTCTCGTTCTCGCCTACAAATATATCAAAATATTAAGAAAGCAACCACAGTGGTGGCAAATCACTTTGATAACTGTTTGTATACCATTGGAAAAGTATGCTATAGATTGATAAGAAAGGACGTTTTGGAAAAACAGCGTTGTTGCATATGTGTGACCTTAATACCCCCCTCGCGTGTGCCAATTGGGCCAGGAAATGTGTTTCTCCACTGCACAAGGAGATGGCCACAGCGGGCCCACGCTTATAATTTCAGCTCAAACAATATGACTTTCCTACTGCCTGCCACTGTTAAAGGCAGTGAACCCCTGGGGAGGAAAACTTCCTCATTTACAAGGCCATGTCTCAACACCGCGTTGTTTTGCAGTCTAAGTGTGAGAGTGTTGCAGCTGTGCACAGAATCACAGTAAAGCTGTTATTGTTCACAGACTTCCTTCATGTCACTTTTAGGTACAAACACCATTGAAGAAAAAAAACATCTATGTCCTGTGAGTCAGATACGTACACCAGTGGGCGAGGACCCTAAGACGGCACTAAATTTATGAAGGGTACTGGTTACTGTTCTTATTAACAAATCAACTCTTTATTACAATCTTAGTCAAATTGAACATTTACATTCACAATAATCACATTTGTGATTTAGATCTTGATGATGCTGCGTCTTTTTATGTCAAAGTCTAGAATCAAACAAGAACTAAATGTGTCTTGCCCAGTGGTGAGTGGTCGAAAAGTTTAGGCGCTTTACAGCTTCAGGTGTTTTTCACTTTCACATTTTGTTTTAGTTGTGTTGCTTGAGGGTGGTGGTGGTGAAAGTGGTGGCGTGGTTAGCACTCTATGAGGCTCTGGGATCCCCCGGTCCTCTTGTGTGGTCTCTGTGTGTGGAGTTTGTCTGTTCTCCATGTACCTGCATGGGCTGTTCTTCAACTTTCTCCCACAGCCCAAAGAAATGCACACTAGGTCAATCGTGACACCTGTTGTCTCTACACAGGCCCTGGTTGGTGAAAGTAAGGGAAAAGCAAAAGGTGGGGTTTCAGCCCTGCAGTGCTGTGCTCATAAACAAGCACAGGGGGGCGCCAAACACCACAAAAAACAACTTTGGGCTGTGT
Organism: Selene dorsalis; assembly: GCA_900303245.1. Classification (NCBI taxonomy): domain Eukaryota; kingdom Metazoa; phylum Chordata; class Actinopteri; order Carangiformes; family Carangidae; genus Selene; species Selene dorsalis. Next base: position 16,111 of record OMNW01002878.1, read on the forward strand.
CACACTGATTGTCTGAGAAAGTCCACCTAACATGAGTTAGGTTTGGTGACACAAATAAAAATCAAAGTAACTGCATCCTTTGTCTTTGTTGAGGTAATTTAACAGCAAATGCATCTTTTTTTTTTTTATTAATTTGTCCGTGCATTGCAGTTATTTCCTAATTTGATACAATTCAAAAGAAACAATACACAATAACAAACTGTAAATATGGACCAGATTTTTTTTCCTGCTGTCTGGAAAGGAATAATGAGAAATAGTGTAACTTATTTTACTTCCTTATTGAATATAATGACTTGCATTAAGACAGTTGTACTTGACTAGTTTCATTTCAACATAGACGAAGACATTTGGTTGCGTTTTTTTTTTTTTCATATCCACACATCTGATTGGGTTTCCTGTTACATGAGGTCCACAGAAAATCCCCCACACTGACAGGCTTCATTTTTCTTTTTGCAGTTGCTGGTTCCTTAGGTATCAAGATGGGTTCTACCACTGTCCCTGTGACCATGACCACCTCAACCAACAGCAGTGGCCCTACCTGCGACACCCTGTACGCCCACCGTGATTACGCCAGGGTCCTCATGCCCATATTTTACTGCACCGTGTTCATCGTGGGGCTGTTCGGTAACTGCCTTGCCCTCCACGTCATCCGCCCCAATCTGAAGAAGATGAACTCCACCACCTTGTACTCTCTCAACCTGGTCATCTCCGACATCCTTTTCACGCTCTCCCTGCCTCTGAGGATTTTCTACTACGCTTTGGGCTTCCACTGGCCTCTAGGCGAGATGCTGTGTAAGATATCGGGCCTCATCTTCTATATCAACACCTACGCGGGGGTCAATTTCATGACCTGCCTCAGCATAGATCGTTTCATCGCCGTGGTACTGCCTCTGCGCTTTGGCCGTTTCAGGAAGGTCGGCAACGTCCGCTACATCTGCAGCGGTGTGTGGGTGTTGGTCCTGGTGCAGACTTTACCCCTCGTTGGCATGCCTATGACCAACGTGGAAAATGATGGCTATATAACCTGTATGGAATACCCCAACTTTGAGAATGTCCCCCATATTGCCACTATACTGATTGGCGCAGTCATGCTGGGTTATGTCATCCCTTTGTTGACAATCCTGGTGTGCTATTCCGTCCTGTGCTCCAAACTTCACTTCACGGCCAAGAACAACCATTTGACGGATAAGTCCGGTCGCAGCCGCAAGGCCATCGGCGTGATCTGCTGCGTGTCCCTGGTGTTTGTCGTCTGTTACAGCCCCTATCACCTTGACCTCTTGCAGTACATGATACGCAAGCTGGTGTCGGACCCCGACTGTGCTCAGCTCACAGCCTTTCAGGTGTCGCTGCACATCACAGTGTGTCTGATGAACCTCAACTCCTCCCTGGATCCATTCATCTACTTCTTCGCCTGCAAGGGCTACAAGAGGAAACTCAAGAGGATGCTGAGGCTACAAGTCAGTGTCTCCTTCTCCAGCGCAGTGAGGACGTCACCTGAAGGCTCCTCCAAGGATATGCTTGATGGAAACAGGATCCAACTCAACAGTACGACTGTAGGTTCGACCTGCGGCAGACACTCGGGGAAGAAATTAGAGAATGGTCAAACAGAGAACTCGCTGTAGATGGGAGACTCTTTTTATGTCTCAATGGGCCTACTTCAGTAAGGACACTGTCTCAGCCAACTTAATATGAATGTTGAAATGAACTTTTGTCATCATGGACTCCAAGCAGCTGCTCAGTGTTGGGACCCATTGGAAACCAGCTCTGTTGGACCAGATTCATTTACACAAGAGAAGAACCTGAACAAAATTTTACGAAGGAAAATGAAGCATCTTTTCTGTTTGTGTTTTCTCAACAAAATTAGTCAATTTCACAGGAACAGGAAGTTACTGAAGCTAAAGCAAGGATGATACTTTTGGATGATACTTTTTTTTTTAAATAAAGCTGTTGTGTTCGTGTCCTGCCAACAAACTGGACAGGTAGAGCACAGCGGACAGCATGCTGGTGAAGAGCTGAAAGAAATGCTGACGAACATCTACACATGTGGTCAGACAGCAACCTTACAACTGGGTCCATTCACACACACACACACACATATTGCTACTTTTGGGAAGTGAGATACTGAAGTGGAAGTAGAGCCTCACAATCAGACTCACAATCGCAAGTTTCAGTTCTGCGTGTAGCTGCAAAACTGATAAACGGTGCATTCATAATTGCAGCTACTTTAGCATTCATTGCGTTATGCTACAACTTCACATGAATAATGATGTAATTTTATTCAAATGCTTTTCAATTGAGCTGCTTTTGGAGACTAAAGAGTCAAAGTTGTCAGTTTGAATGTTGTTTTATTTTTCAAGAATTGTCTGCATGTCTTGACACATTGAATAGTTCCAGTTTATATAAAATGTGGGATTCTGTCTTTATTTTGGGATTAGGTTTCTATTGCGCTGTAATTTCACCCATGTTATCCACAGATCAACATGTTTGAAAGGTCACATTATGACAGCAATTCCAACTGAATATGCAAGTATGTAGTAATCCTAAAATAAAGGTGATCATGTAACCTACACCATGAATTTCATGAAGCTCAATGTTGCATGAACAATTGGACTGAACAGGATATAGTGCAGTTGCACAGGCTTCCTTTTCTTTCTGTTGACACGTGGAGGGGTGGGGTGATGATCTGAGATTCAACTAAAAAAAACAAAAAAACATAACTTTTAAGTTTTGACTTTGAGTTTCTCCAGTTTTAGAGTTCAACTTACAACAGGTTAGACCAACATTATCATTTACATTACCACAACTAAGAATCTTTACATCTGTTTATGTACTTAAAGTTAAAGAAAAACAAATCTGTATGTATCCACTTCTTTGTTTGGAGCCATTTTATTTAACAATGATTTTTTTACTTGAATAATTTATTTGTTTGCATTGGTTTAACTTTAAATCAGAAATAAGACTATGACTCAGAGAGAGATAAAAATGGGCATACTATGCTGGGAAACACATAGGCAAATATGATAAACATATTTCTGAGAAGCGTCATTATGATAATGATGTGAAAAACAACAGATCGTATGTATAGATTAAAAATAATTAGATATAGTTAAGGTGAATGGGTAACATCACCAGACTTGATTTAGGTTTAGTGAAACAAGTCGGTCTGTGGCAGAGTGACGACTTCCTGATATGATTCATTTAATTACTTTCATGAACCCGGTATTTCCAAAACGTCTGAGTGACTGGAAAGCAAAATAGAAACAATATTCATCTCAACCGTTCTTCATACAACATCTGTTTCACATGACAGACAGGCATGATTTCATTATGTCACAGCAAAGTGCAGCAGCAAAGCCACTTCCAAGGCATGAGCAAAACCACGGGGCTGACATGTGCTCTCAGTTAACACAACGCAGAGGAGACAAAACAGAATTTTACAACAGTAAAGTTATTTCTCCCCATGGTTACTGTCCTATTTTGAATTTTCAGCTCTTTGATAATACAAATATTACTGAGATATTCCACCTGGCAACCAATCATAAGTGATCATAAGCAATTTGAACCTACTTACACTTTTTTCTTGCGAAGGGCATGGACACAATAATGTATCCACACCTCTGAAATCTGACTGTATCACAGGCATCAATACCTCCTCAATATTTCAATAGTGTGATCGTGTCTATAATCTGCGTTAAAAAAAAAAAAAACCCTCCACATTTCCGCTTCTCTTTTTGTCAGATGACATAAAGTCCTCATGTGTTTTCCCTTTTTTTCCACTTGAATTGAACTTTCGGTGAATGCCGTACAAGATGTTGATGTGAATTTGACATCGAGGTTGTTTTTATTCTTCTGTTGAAGTGTGAAGCTTCTCTGTGCTCTCCTTCAAGTATAACTTCCTCATGCTTATGTATGCACACAGTTGATTTTGTGACAACAACAACAACAACAGGTGCTGAGGTTCACGATGGTCAAAAATGTAACGTACCGCAAACCTGAAAGTGCAGACACTGTACACTGACAACAGACTTTTCATCTTGTGTCCAGTTACGAACTTGAATAGATGTAATTTAAGTATTTTTAAACAAGTCTCAAACACAATTTAAAGAATATTACATCTATTAGGGATAAAAACACAATAACCTTTCCACTGATACCAATAACCTATAACTTCTTGCTTCTGATAACCAATGCCGATACCGTCAACGATAATATTTTAACATATAACATTATTGTTTATGAGGAACTATGCAGGATTTTTACCATAACTATGCCATATTTTTACCTTGATTAAACTGTTTCGGAGTAATTGTGATGGTTACATACATGACTTGTGACTTGTTACAGGGAAAATGGAGGCTGTCTGTCTTCCACCAGGCATCTCTTGGCTGAAAACCAAGCTTGCAACATCAGCGCATTACTTGGCTGCCGACCCGATGTCCCAGTCTTTGAGCACCGCGACACAAACGTGCCCCGTAACCCGTAATCTTTCGTTTATGACAGATAAGACTACACAAGCATACGCATTGTGACGCATATATGATAAATAACGCAATCCACCGCTCTATTGATTGCTTTCTGGCCAGCTTCATTGAAAACTAATGCACATGGCCCAGAGGAGGGTTAGCAAGACAGAGGAAAAGCAACCAGACTTGCAGAGTTCCTCTTTAAAATCAGCTTAGGGGGCAAACAGACTGGAAATGAGAAAAATCTCAAAAAATGAGCAAATTATAATTGGCTCTAGTAAAAAAATTAATTATCTGACTTATCTGTGTATGTTGTTGCCAATAATTATCAGCCAATATCAGGCCGATAATTATCAGTACCAATAGTTATGCTTAGTTATGCTTATGCCGAATATTTACATCTTTTAACATATTTGGAGGTGATTAAATTTCTACTTTGATAACAAGATTAAATGCCCGTCTACTCGATAAATATGTAATCTAAGTTTAAAGTTGAAAACGTTAAATGATTCCACTAATAACACAAGTTATTCTCTGTAACAGCTCCTACTGCTACATAATCCATGTTTTTCAAACGTCCTGGTATTATATGCAATGAGTAAAAACTTGATTGATTCAAAGACACAAGCAGCTGTTGGGCAGGCTCAGTGTTGCAGTGTTTATTGGGAGCCACTAGAGGGCAGTGTAAAACAGGGTAAGGGGTTGATGGTGAAGGAGGCGAAATAGGCTTGTCACAGGCATTTTAGACTTTATACTTTCAATATCGTCAGGCAAGACAAAAGAAGGTCAGTTAATCCTTTTGTTAAAGCTATTGTTTTGATTGTTTGTTTTGTAACCATGGGTGAGTATAAAAGCGCGTACACTTTTATTTTAGGGGCAGAACGCAGCGTCGTCTACATATCTGTTGATAAAACTGCACTTACACTATTTATAGGATATAGTTTAAAATGGATATATTACCGAGCGGGGAACTTACTGAGGCAACCACATGACAAGTATCAAGGAGAGGAAAACATCACACAGACTGTTGTCATAACAACATATTGCAATGAACACAAAGTACCATCTGGTATGAGATTTTTAAGACACATCGAGAGGACAAGCCAACAGATAATTATTTCACAGGAATAAGAATTCGACTGAGCGAGCAGCTGAAAATTCTGGGGGTAAAAATAACGTGGCCGCTGTGGAAAAAGCGTTCAGGATCACATACATCGGCGCTGACCACACGGCAAATCTGATTCATCAAAACAACACATGTGACAAAGAGAGGGGAACCGTTTGTGAGAGAAGTCAGATGGCACAAAGAAGAAATGATAAGTCGTGGGAAAGTAGGTTTTGTCTTCCTGTTTCTCAAGACCTGTAAAGGGAGTGAAAACCACCAGATAAGAGATCAAGGGGAAGAAGTTTTGATTGCACAATGTTCTTTGAGCCAAATGTCCTAATTCATAGTTGTTGCCGGCTCGCGCTCGCATTAATCATCACACACATTCATCTGTATTCAATCCAGGTCCAGACTGACCTTGAGCGTTTCACCTGAGGTATGCGCTTTGCATCCATTAAGTCGACGTGGTGTAAAACCATCTCACAGCATCAGCGTGAAGTGTCTATTACCACCATCTTATTTCCTGTTTATATGGCAACTGCCTCAACATCCTGTTTTTAATTACTTCTCTCCAGCAGCAGATGCTTCTCACAGCAACCTGCTGTGGATTACTCCCCTGAGAACTAATGTGCTGTGACAGACCCCACTTTTCCAATCAATAACTCGCCCTAAATCTGCCATCTCTCTGCCTGCCAAACACACTCCCACTTCTAATGGCACATCATTTTCTTTAAGGGGGTGTAATTGCAGACAGTGGAAAGCTGTAGCCCTTTGTGTTCCAACTACGTAGATACTGTAAAGGAATCTAAAGAAGAGAAACTACAGCCCACGGGCCGACACAGGAAGTGATGGGGGCTTTACACAGCATCAAGACTCGCCACCATTTCAATCACATTGCCCTTTGAGAGAGAGCACCCACTTCCCTGTTTTGGCTGCTCGAGCAAAGTGCTCAGATAAATCGCTGTGCCGCTTCATAAACCTGTTGGTGCAAGCTTGACAAGATGTTTGTTTGATTTCTGTGGTAAGTGCAGTGTTTTATTGACCAGGCGAGGCTACCTGATCACTTTGACCTTTAAGATGAAGGGAAAAAAAGTCATTTTGGCTGTCTTGTTTTATAGCTTACCTGCTGTAGCAAATGTATCGGTGCTGTGTTTTTACCCAAACTGATTTACAATCACTCTGTTTGTTCGACTCAGCTTCACAGTAACTGTTTTAACTTCTAATGATCATTCACATTACACAAGAGGTGGGGGAAAATGGGGGGAAAAAAAAAAGTTTCTTTTCTTTATTGTGAAACACAGAAGTCACATGATTTCTTATCAAGAGACGACATCAGAGAGTCTCGGATAGCAATCTGCACTTCCACATCTTTAACCTCATTACACATACTGTTGCTCAGTTGTTGTGACATTCTGTCGCCGTTTTTTTTTCTTTTTTTTCAACTCTGCTAAGTTACTTTTATGTAACCTTTAATAATTGAATGACACATCTGGCCTGATGTCATCTATTTGTCTTCATCTGTATTTCACTGTGCAGCTGTGCCGTTTAAAAATAAATATTCAAATTATCAAACAGCAGCTTCTGCAAAAGTGTAAACCAGCCGACATTGTCCACATTTAGAAGCTGCCTCCGGCTATTCCAGCTCCACAGTTACTTCTGGAAACCTAGTTGTTCTTCAACACAGCACTCTGCTTATGTTTTCATTTTGCTTACAAGTATAATTACATTTTAACAGGTTTGTTTTTTGTTTTTTTTTTATTTTTTTTTTCTAAAGATTTCAAGCTCACATGGACCAATGAGGGATTAACTCAACATAATGTTCAGAGGTAAGTTGTATCACCTGCTTTGCTGCTCAGATCATTTGTCGTTTCAATCTCACAAACTATCTCAGTCAAACATTTAATTAAAGAAGACATCAGCAACTTTTCTGTACTATTTTTGAACCTGATAGTTACAGTTACTTGGATTTGATTAACTGTCTTCTAAAGAGAAACTATCAAAATACCCCATTTTTTCTTTACTAAGACCAAACAAACAGCAGTGTCTTGCAGTGTAAGGCCTCACTAAATGATGATTTTTTTTTTTTCTGCTGAATTCATTTAGTTTCAGAATGAACTTGGATCTGAATATCTCCAACATGTCTGTGGAGTTTGGTGCTGAGAAGTCAGAGCAGGGACCG
>OMNW01002878.1:29393-41443 GCA_900303245.1 Selene dorsalis
GCACAATGAGACTAATGGATTCCTTTTGTGGACAAAACTGGGTTAAGCACATGAGCTATTGTTCTTATCTGTGGTAGATGTACAATGATATCTTATGTACAGTAGGAACGGTGTGAGGTATTCCCTTTGTATACACATATTTAGCCAGGATAGCTGCGCAGAGGTAATCTTTTCCTTTGGCAATGGCAATCTACTCCCGCATTGTCTTTCGTCTCCATTAAAAGGAGATAATCTACTGCAAGGGTTTCGAATGCTACTAAACTGACTCCAATTGACCCTGCAGTTAGCTGAGAACAGTAGAGGGAGAGGAAATGTATGGCCTTGATTACAGCTGTGTGTCTATTTTAGCAGATTGTTCTGTTGCTGATTCACACACACAGCCAGCCACCATTAGCACGTATAAATAATGTAAGACCCTCATCTCTCTGTTTTTTTTTTTTTTTTTTTTCCAACTCCCTACTCAGCTAAGTGGCTGCATGGAAACCTTGGCCTCCTCCTTGTCAGGTTCTCCATAGATTAGTATAAGATTTATTTTAAGTCTGTAAAGCGGTATGTTCTCGACAAGTGTTCCGCTCAATGCATGTGGGAATGTTTTTAATTGTATCATGCGAGGTGGAATAGGAGCTCCAGTGGGGACTGTGTCAGGTTGTGTTAATATTTAATCCGGTCTCACTTCAGTTTCTCATGATCCAAGGTATCGTAAGAGCAGAGTAAGTGCGCAACATTACAAGACAGACAAAAAGACACGAGTAAAGACATGGTAGCTCCGGGGCTTGCGTCTCGCTCAGGATGTAGTGCCGTGAAAAGCTTGTGAAGACACCTTTATGAGATTCCACGTGTGTCTCACTTCTCTGTGCCAAGGCCTGGGCCATAGTGCAGGAGTGCAGTGCACCCTGAGCAGTTGGGGATGTTATGGCAGCTAATGCTAATGCACTCATTTCAGCTGATGTGCATCTTAAGAGAGCTGACTGACAAATTTAATGTAAAAGCAGGCGGAGGAGAAGATGAGAGCAAGTTGTGTGTTTGATGGGGGAAAAGAAAAGATGAAGCATGACACAGCTTTAGCATGTGTGTGCAAGGAGGGACAGGGAGGGAAGAAAGAAAGAAAGAAAGAAAGAAAGAAAGAAAGAGGGATGGAGCGGAGAGAGAGAGAGAGAGAGAGAGAGAGAGAGAGAGAGAGAGAGAGAGAGAAAGAGGCCTTTCACTGCCTCTGTGTGCACATCACGTCTCCTCTCCCCGAGCTCAATTACAGGATTGATACTCAGAGAGGAAACTTCATCATGTCGTACAGATGTCTTCACTGGGAGAAAGAGGGAAACGATGCATCTTGTCATTTAACGTGACATGGTCCGCGCTCATTCAAAACATACAGAAACAGCCGGACTATAGATTTCATTATACGCTAATAATAAATACGGAGCAGCACCAGTAAGGAGAGGGAACTCCTCACTGATGGAGGACTAAACCGGAGGTGGCCAAGACCGCTGGATAGAGAATTTAACAATTCTGCTGAGTGAATTAATCTAAAACAATAACCTGTAAATAATAATACTCTTTCAGTGAGCCATTCAGCTCCATCACAGTAAACATTTTTTATAACCCAGACAGCTCTATAAAGTGCTTTAGGCATCATTGGGCACAACTGTCATTAGTCAGTGCCTGTGTGTAAATCTGAATAAAACCACTGTGTTGGTGATGCTGCGCAGACACAAGCCTATATCTACTTTACAGTGTTTCATTTCAAACGTGACACAGGCAGAGAACACACTCCACAACAATGGCCGTGTTTTGCTTTAATTTGATTAGGTTTTGTCTCAGCAAATGCCAAGTCCTGTTTTGCCTCAAGAACATATCTCTTAATCACGTTCCATCCAGGCTGTGTCTTTCATCTAAATCTCACAGCCGTGGCTCACACCCAACTTTATTTTGCTGAAAGGTAGGGGGAAAAAAAAGAAAAAGAAAAAGCAGCACGCACCCATATACGCACGTACACACACACACACACCAGCACACACACATCCAACAACGGGGAATACAATGACAAAAGCCTAGCTCTCATCTCTGTCACATAAAGTGATGTTTTGTGTTTAGCTGTGTGCAACCGAGGTGTGTGTATGTATTGGGGGAGTGTGGTGGTGTGGGGGTGTGTGTGGGTGGGTGTGCGTGCATGTGTGTGTCTGTCTGCAGGGCTCAGATCCATGTTGTTTGGTTTGCTTCTCCATTAAGAGAGCTGTAAAGGAGAGGGAACAGATGGCTGCTGGCCCGCTCTGTCCTGCATCCTCTCACAACTGCCACACTTCCTGTGCGTCCATTAATCTTCTCTCACTACTCCTGCAGCACAACTTTATTAAAACAACTCAGGAGAGAGCGAACAACAAGCCCGTGCAGCTGTCAGGAGCAAAAGACAGAACCATTCGTCCACAGAAGAACGGCCTCGAATTTCTAGACGCATCTGTAAAACAGCCTGAGTAGAATCCGGATGGCTTTGAAGAGGGCTCTGCAAAGCACTCGCTGTAGTGGAGATGCAATAAATGCTCATTAGAACGCAGCTGGAACTGCTGTTGTTGCAGAGTTCATAGCTACAGTTTGTCAAACTTAAACATGTGAGGGCTCAAGCTCCCTGCCTGGGACAGACTACTGTTTCCTCCCGCTTCAAGAACATGTGGGGAATGAATGCTGTGTTTAATAGTAGAATTTGGCCTGAGTGATGGCTTTGAGTACAGAGAACCTCATAAACACTAAATCTACAAGCAGTCTGTCTGTTAAACAGACTGCAAAGATTACACATCTACACTTTGTGATTAGACTTGGTGATAAACAAAAATTCACTCGACTTGTTCTCAATGTGACAGAACACGTAGGTTTGTGTTGGTTTGTCTTTAACCATAAATAAAACGGTTCCTTTGGCTAATTACCAGGGACCTATTAAGGGAAGATCAGTAACACTACATAAAGTGAGAGATAAATATGGGAGGCCACTGAATGTATAAACACAGGGACTGAATTTGTTGTCCTGCCTGATCGTTCTCACAGAATGAAATGTATAACTATTTGGGTGGCCTCTGCAAATTTACATGTAGCGCGCTGTCATGACAAATATTCTAGGAACGTAGCTCTATTTGGCCCTGTGCTCTGTGTCCGTAGCAGTCAGCGGGTACATTGAAAAATCAATTCCAATTTAAATTATTGGAATAAAGAACTCCAGGAGCCGGAGATAAAAAAAAAAAAAAAGAGGAAGGGAAAAAAAAGCCCTTCTTCTTCTAGATCCCCTTTAATTGGAAAGTCATTTCTTCAGGGTATTCTAATGGTTCTGAGGGAAGATTGCAAAATAAAGTTGATGAGCTGGGGGGAGGGGGGGGTTAATAGTGCTCACTTGTGTTTGTGTGTGTTCGCCTGACCCTGTGTGTTTTCTTTGCTCCGCCACACAGTGCTCAGTCTTCGCCTCCCTTATGACAGAGGCACCAAATGAAGACTAATCCAGTGGGCTCACACACACTCAGACACACACTCCCTCACGCCTGTGGTCACTCGTCTCATCCATCTGCTATCTGGGGGAGTGTCTGGGGCTCTTGGGTCAAACTAAATTAACCATCCCTCGCTCACAATTGTAAAAATGTAATTGACTTAATATAACCAACCCTGGTGATTTGGATACTCTGGCTGTGAGTAATTTTGCGAGAGCTTACAGAAGCAACTTCAAAGTCTAATATTGTTCTGATGTATCATGACATAAAGTGGCTGATTAAATATTCTGGAGTAAACTTTGTGATTGCAGCTCATTTCAAAAGAATGACAGGAGAATTATTGTAAGAGCACTCTCAGTAATTGATTCTGAAACTGTGATTTCGGTTGAGATCTGTGAATTTACCTCCTTTTCTGATGTTTACCGTGATAACGGATGAATGATAATTTCACACAACGAATACTGCAAAATCATTTTCTTCCTCGGTGTTGATAGAAAGAACTACAGCTTTAATGACCCATAATCAATTTTTTTCTAACAATAGATCTTATGATTACTGCACTGTCTGCAACTACCAGCTTGTAATGAACCCGCACAGAGCTACTGTCTGACTTGGCATCTCTGCTCAGTTCAAATGAGAAGGATGACAACATATTTCATTATCATTTGTCATTTCTTGCACAGTACACCACTGTATGGTTGCTGCTGAAGATAGTGAAGCGTTGAGGCGCTTAAGAATCGCATTGGAGCTGGTAGAGACCAAAATTAGAGCAAAAGACAGAATATCGACCAGAAACAAACCTGCAAATTAATGCTAATGTTGCTCTATGTTTACTGACATACTCAGTAGCTTGCTACAAATTTGACCCATCAACCTCACAGGTGATAATACAGTGTAAGTATTGGTTTAGCTGCTCTCAAGTGCCCAAGATAAGCTTTTGCGGAAAAATGTCAATGCAACATGATGCTGCATTAGCCATTAGCATCTCAGACCAAAATAAAACCGCCCTCACCTGCCTCCATGTTCTCAGTTCGCAAGCTACAGGTGGTAAGAAGCCCGGTGAAAGCGGCAAGTCAACAACCAACAAGAAGCAGCACACCTAAGTAAAGTCACTGTCACCCACGAGAGCAAATAAAAAATATACCAACAAACAAACAAAAAAAACAGATGCTCACAAACATTAGCCACTCATTAGCTTCGCTAACGTCATCCACAGCAATGCTAGCAGTGAACACTGTAGCCATAGCAACATCAATAACCGCAAGCTCGTTGACGTAAGCATGGCTGTAGTAGCCGGTAACCCATGACAACCATGGGATCTATTATAAGAACAGACATAACCGTTACTCACTCATGAAGGAGAAGAGTCGAGCTGGAGCTCTTTAGCAGCTTGTAGGGGGTCTCCATCTTTGCAAAGTTTGACCAGTATTATCTCCAGTGTCAGACTGGGGGAGAAGTTCACCCTCCGCTTCACGGATCCGGTAAAGACAGAAAAATTAAAGGAGTTCAACCTTTCTCCGTCTGGGTTTAATCCATAGACCGCATACATCCATGGTTTGATCCCATTTAGCCTACAAATTTTACTCTCTCATTACGTCACTACTCTGCGACCACTCGAGCAACAAATGCGCCATTTTTTGAAGGCTTTTTAACTGTTATGTTCCTCGTGTTAAGCGTGTAAATAACTTTGATTGATAACTAAATAAAATAATAAAAAAATTAGAAAAGAACAGAATCACCATAACTTATGAATAAAATCAATATTGTTCTTGCTTTGTTTGATGGGCTATTAACCCATATTATACTGTACAGCTTTCATTGAGTCACATGCCTGATTCTGGATATGTGGCACTTGGTATAATGTACTCTTGTCTTTTCAGAGGCCTTATTATAAGTCTGGTAGTCTTAAAGTTTAGTCTTGTAGGTCGCTTTCACTAGAAAGTGAAATGCATATTACAAGGTGCCAAATCACCTGGAAGTAGGATTTATAAAGGTGGGAATTTATAAAAGTAGTTTAACAGGGGGGCACTCATACAATATCATGCACATGCACATAAAATGCATGCACTGCCAGACAGGATACCAAAGCAAAAAACAGAGAATGAGATTGCAACACTCAGGCCTACAGAGGAGATGTGATTTTGCTTTTGGTTAAGGAGACTGCAACTCTGCCATCTCTTTGTGTAGACGATAGATGTTTGCAGCTATATCACATAAACTCTCATTTACACTGCTTACACTGCTTGTTGCCATATGTAAGTATCCAGCATGATGGGGTGACGTGTATTAAGGAGAAAAAAAAAGCAGAAGTGTTGTATCGTGACTTCCCTCATATGAAGGCCTCTGGAAGTTGGACAAGCTGTGCCGGAGTGTTGGTTTACCCGAAAAATAAAAATAGTTTTGATGAAGTAGCTAAACTGTGGCGTGAATTACAAGAACGTTTAAAATAACACACAATGTCCATCGTGCATTCCACACTGGACCACACTGCATATCAGTGTGGTCCACAAGTCTGAAAGGACTGATGGAAGTGGTAGAAAAAGTGTTGTAAAAGACCCTTATCACCTACATCATTCCTGCTGTTAAACCATTATCACCTCAGGGCTTGTGTAAGCCTTGAACTGGCATGTTGCCCCCCCACAGGGATGAACATTACGGCATATGCTTGAATTAGAATAAATACTAATACTAAACACATAAAACTTCTGTTTTAAGTTCTGTCTTTTATTTTACCATGAGGGTATTATGGTTCATAGAGTCTGTGGTAAATCAATCGGCCTTTCTTTTGGCTCCTCTCATGCCAACCTGGTCTGAGACCTTTCTGCGCTGCCTTGTTGACATTAAGGAAGCACTGTGCCGAGACATTTCCATTCAAGAAACTTGTTGACATAGTTATCAGACATCAAAGAGCCTTGTGTCATTTTGAAAAGGCCTTACAGGAGTAATGGAGATGTTAAAGGGCGTGTTGGCCCCAAATATCACAAAAGGATGAGAGGATATGAACACGCTTTGACTGAGAGACTGAAAGCAGAGAGAGCATGATTAAAAAAAAGAAAAAACAGATACATTCTCTAGAGAGAGAGAAAGAGAGAGACAGAGAGACGGGGAAGCGCTCGGCTCCATTTCCGCCTAAGAAGCGCAGAGTTAAAAGGTGGCCCCTGTACAAATGAAACTCAATTTCACGCCACATTATCCCTCCCTGTTCTCTTTCCTGGCTTTCATTTTCATTAAGACCAGAGACAATCATAAATTAATAATTACTGCCGAATGTCTAAGCGCAGGCCGCAGTCCTATAGCCCTCCCCTCGCCTCTGTGGTCTTCCATGTTCACGCTTGCAAAATGTTAATTTAGGTAATGTGGCCTGGCCCTTGTCAGATAAAACTGTTTTGTAGTTTCGCTAATACATAATGGTCTATCTGATTAGGTGACATTAGTCCTATCTTTCAGACGATCAGCCTGCACCTTCCCTAATGTCTCTCCACAGACTCAGGGCATCACTGAGTTATCAAGAGACATGCAGAATTACTGCTTTCACTAAATGGCCATCTCCTGGTCGCGATGATGAGCTAAGAATTAGCATGGTCGGGGTTAACACTGCGGTTCACACTATATGCAGAAATACAACTTCATCTTTCTTCTCTTGTGAAACTTTTTCTTTTTTTATTTTTATCCTTGACGTGCGAAGACAAACACTTTGCTTTGGCTGGTCAAGCAAGAGCAGAACAACAACGAATTGTGCAATGTGACATTAGGCAAACAGTGACAGAGGAGACGGGATCATGCGGAATAATCACGTCTGGATGATGTCTTCATGAGCACATCTCCAAGTCAAGCCAAGTAAATAAAGCACACAGCTCACACGCCTTTTTTTTCTCCAACGCTTTGAATATGCAATCAGCACTGCGCTTTCCACACTGCAGTGAAGTGAAATGCAAGAACACAGCTATAATGCACATTTGGTATTTAAAGTCTTTGTGCCTCATGGTCATATTTGTACTGAATTGAATTTATTACAAAATGTGCAGTGATATGAAACATGTAGCTGCAGGGCCTCTTCTCTGTGATGCCGGTGCAGAAAAAGGCATCAGATAGAGAAATAAACAGAATATCTGAGTAATAGCAGTGAGCAGCCCACATCTCACAAGCTCATTGGAGGCGAGTGGAGTGAATCTTTCACTGCAGTTAAGGAAAAAAAAGGAGGAACGATCGAGTCATTAGATGGACAAAGTGGACGTGATGTCACAGTTTCTTGCGCTCCAGAGCGAGCACAAGTTTCGGGGGAAGAAGGGGCTGCGACGATCTGAACTTGGCGAGTGGCTTGGTTTCATGATTGATTGCCCATTGTGTGTCATATTGTTCTTTCAAGGTTGATAGAAACTTTAACCTCATTTTTAATAAAAAGAGGAAAAGCTTGAAATATTTCAGGCCTTGAATTTTTACAATGCAGCATTGAATTATGCAGCAATCAGTCAATTATTCATCTCTGTGGCTGTGTTATGGCCATGCTTTAAAAAGCATGCAAAATGGGAATGGGCCAAGCATGCTGTGTCAACACATTTCACTCAGAATTGCTTACTGAAGAAATTTCTCTCTCAATGTCAATTTTGTGTGTTTTTTTGTTGTTCTTGTTGTGTTTTAAGAGCTGTACCTGTTACAGTTGTTCTGAAATGATCCTTGCGCATAACTATGAAATAAATAATGCCGCTCAAGAACAGCCCCTGTGAATAATCAGGGAGAAATCTGTGTGAAAGTGAGAATAGTGATCATTTGGAAAAAACAGAAAATAAATAAAGCAGCATTTTCAACTCCCTCTAGGCCTGAGTGCTATTTAAAGTTAATATTATGATGCATGACCCCGCAGCATGTACAGCTGGTTAAGTTGTAAGTGGTGTTTATTTTATGGTGATATATTATGAATTAGCGTCATACACGTGAAAGTACACATGAAATAATTTATTTACAGTGAGCTTGGTCACACCCTCATTTACACATTTTTTTTCCCTAGAATTAACCTATGAATAAAAAAAAAGAAAAAATGCTCACATGCAAGTCAAAGGGTTCACGCACGCAAACTCGCACATGCATCCGCACTCAAGTGAAGAGAACAGGAAGAACTTACACAAGATATTCTCACCATTTGATTACGCACATCGTTTTTTTTTTTGTTCTTTTTACTGCAATATAAAGGAAAGAACAATATGTTCATTTGTTTTTCTGCAGCACCGAAGCCGGCAATGTTTTTAGGCCATATATAATATATACAGAAGCCCCCCCCCCAAAAAAAAAGACAAACAAACAAACAAAAAACAAACCCCCCCAAAAAAGAAAACTTCCCTATATTGATACCAGACCATCTTGATCTGATTTGTTGGGGTTGTCTCAGTGTGCGACCATCTCCCTGTTTGTGTGTTAACTCAGTGTCACGTGGCGACAGGGACGTCCACACAGAGCAGTCAGTGCCTATTTTAAGACCGCAGGCAACATAGTTAACTCACAGTTTTATCATCAACATGTTAACTTTATTTTGAATTTGAAATACAATGAAGAGATGATTCGAGAAGCTATATAAGTTATCAGTGACAACAGACCTAGACACTCCATTGAGAACAAAAGAACAAACACATTGTGAACATGGGACACTCCTCCTCCTTCTCCCTCTCCCCCTCCTCCTCCTCCTCCTCCTCCTCACTGTAACACATAAGGTCTAAACCATTTTCAGTAAAAGGACTGACATCAGCTCATGTCTAGAGAATATACACAGGTGTTTCAGCACCAAAATTCAGAAGTCTTTAGGGAAAGTAAGAGGAAAATCATAACTTATTATGAGTTTCTTTTTTCTCATCAGGATTATCATGAAACACTCTTTAAGAAAAACAAAAACAAAAACAGAAAAAGGAGAGTGTTTGTGGAGTTTGGACAGAGATTTGAGCGATGTAATTTGATGGCGTTCAGATTGGAGACGTTGTGTCATGACTGATTGTTTCTCAAGCTGACACGTGATCATTTTTTTAAAATTTCTTTTTTAAAAAAAGGTACTGAGAGGTGCTGATTTTCTTGAGTGTGTCTCATGACAAATGTACAGTAAATTCCAAGAAATATTACCTCTGTTACAAAGATTACAGTACTATTGACAGCAAAAGTCTTCATTTTTGAAAGTGAAATGTTTCGATAATTATGTTTTTCAAAATCATCGTCTGGGCTTGAGTGAGTCAACCCTAGTATTTGTTCAGCACAATATAGGATTTATTAAATATCATAATTCCAGGACAAACATTTACATGCCTGCATGCTTTCTCACCAAAATGGCAGCTATAGGAAAGAATGATGGCTCAGAAATAGAACAAAACAAAACTGTAGGTTTATATAAATGGTGGTATTGTTTGCCTAATAGCTCTACTGCATACACAATACCTCTTAACGTTATATACACATACCTTATCAATCCACTCGGGTTCGATAGAGTGAGTTTTCCTATCATTATCATCAGATCTTGTATATACAACAATGGTAAAAAGGAAACTTGATTGTATTGTCATCTAATTTAGAAAACATTAAAATCAAACATCAGTCTTCTCTTTTGATGAACACATGGATAGATTTACATTTGTTTTTTTTTTGTTTGTTTTTTTCTCTTCTTCACAAGGTTCATCACCACGTGTCGTTTTTAGCTTCTCAAAATTCAATTTGAAATACAAAACAAAACTTCAGTCGAATTTCGTTTTCGAAGCTTTCTCGCTGGCTGAGATACAGTATAAAAATCTTCAGTGCTGTGAATTTATGAGTTATTACCAACAGTGTACCATGGGTACATTTTTACTGTGCTCAATATATATGTTTATCCTTCACATCGGCCAACCCGTTAATGTGAAAACCTGCTTTATCAAACTATTTCATGTTGGCCTCCGTGATGAAAAAAAGACTTCTTATTCTACATTCAGACACCACCTCCTCCAGCATTTGGGTGAACACAGCATTTCCATTGAACTCTTTACAAGCAGCTTGACTTCTTTCCACTACTAAATCAGCCTGGATAAGGGCTCTTGAGAATCTTCATGGGTTTTCTTTCTTTTCTTTTCTTTCTTTCTTTCTCTCTTTCAATCTTTTTTTTTTATTTTCCTTTTTTTTCTGAAATTTTTATTTCCTCCAGGTCCTCGCGGCCTTATCAGTACATCACTGTGGTTTTCAGGAACAGTCTTCCATCTGCAACAGAGGACACACAGGAGCCAAGGATTAGCCAACAGCTAACATCCTGCTGACGCAAATGTACTATTCAGGATGTGAGTGTTGATGAAACGTTAACTTTGAAATGTTGCCCTCTAGTCTTTCAATTTCAGCAGCGTTAACTATGGATTCATAAACCGATTTAAGGATAAGATAAAGTTAGCAGCCGTGACAAATATGATTAAACATCACATACAGTAAAATTCTCTCTTATAAGAAATAATCATGTATGAACTACCTCGTTGGGTATGTTAATTCAAGGTGGTTTTAACTCTGTTTTTAAGATCAATCAGGACATACAAATATAATTACACTCTTACATGCATATTTTATTACCCACAAAGCACACACTGTTAAAGCAGCTATGATAACCACACTCAAGGCATTGGATCTGTGTGCTGCATGTGTTTAAGACATCCCTACTGATACGCTTGTTTGAACATATTACTGCACTGATGATGTAAAGCGCTCTCAAAGTGACATTTTGCTGCATGGAAATAGTGTTTATTGAAAACAGCAGACATTCCTCTGCAGCGTTATCTCCAGACACCTCCAACCTAACGAGCTTTGTCCATTTCCAGCGAACGCTCTTGTCTGAGTGTTCGCCTGAGCGAGCAAGCGCTGCACCGTCGCTGAGCTGGTAAAAGCATCTGTTAGGCACAGCTCAGGAGCATGTTTGACGTTTATTACCTCCACATTTCCTCTGCCGGAGGAACGCCACGGTAATGCCTTTAAGAAGCACACCTCTCTGTGGCAGGGCGCCTAAATAATTCAATGTTAAAGAGAAACGCACACAAAGACATTTAGCGGCACAAGTTGTCGGACATGACACAAGCCGCGCAGGACATCAGAGAAGATGCTCGAGTCCTGTTCTTCAGAGACACAGAGAATACACCTGTTACAGTCTGAGAGCACCTCTGCTCTCTAACACACTGAAGCATCAGGTTATACTCTGTAATTATAATACATTTCCCCCTGATTTCTTCTTAATTTAACCTTGTTTTTAATCATTACATTATCAATATTTTATCAATTAGTCCTTTTCTCTCAGTGTTTTTTGCATGGAGAGAGTGAATGAGACAACAAAGGCTTGTTATGCACGTGTGTGTACAATACTGTGTGTGTGTGTGTGTGTTGGGGAGGTGGGGGTGTACAAACACACAGGCTAATTACCCAGCACTGCCGTAGGTCTCAAAGGCATTGCACTCTGGCTGCCTCTATTCAAGCAACAACTACTGAGTTCTGTGTAAAAGTCATTACAGCATGAATGCAGCGCTAGAAGAGAAGAGAAAGCAAAGGACAGAGGGAGGGAGAGAGAGAGAGAGAGAGAGAGAGGGAGAGAGGGAGGGAGAGGGAGAGGAGGAG
>OMNW01002881.1:45215-56510 GCA_900303245.1 Selene dorsalis
GGGGTGGGCACCAAGACGGTAATTCAGACCGCTAACCCTGCACCACTGAGGCACTTTCTAGAATTTACCGTGACCGAGGGTTAGCCAGCAGTCCACCTGGCTGCCTCCCAAATCCACCTCTTTTAACTCTGCACACCTCCCTTCATCCCCTCCCTCTGTACCTCTATATCCCTCCATCTCCCGTGGCTTATAACTCAACCCCATTGCGAGACCATTAGGACGGGCCCCTGAACAGCCTTGTCCTATGAATTTGCACGCCCATTATTTATTTATTTGTTTATTTATTTTGAAATGATGGCCCTTCTTGGATCTCTATTGCCATAGTAAATAAAGGCTCCTTCTTTTTTTCAGGGCCTGACACCAGGGTGGGGTGTGGGGTGTGTGGAGGCATTTCAAATGATGAGAGGCATCAATTGAGTGCTATGAAATACTGCCCCCACTTGGGTGGAGAGAGAAGTGATTGTTTTTGTTCTCCCTCCTGTTTTATTTATCCTTTGATCATAGCTGTCAGTGCACTACCATGGTATTGATTGCTCTCAGCATTCTCTCTTAATATAATTCAACACTTCTGGAGTATTTTATTATGGGCACAGATTTTAATGGGCCCCAGATTAATACCTCTGTCACAGAGGTTGATTCCCTCTCCCTCCCTTTCATTCCCTCTCTGCACTCTGTGTTGTGCTGGTGATCAGAGGCACAAACTCACGGCCTTGATCTGAATGGCAGCCCATAAAACCTACAGTCAAACTAAAGTGCTGTACCCAGCTGTGTTATGAGCGGGACTAGGAAGAATATGCGTCATCTCGTATATTTTGTCCAGCCCCCGCCAGCTGCATTATTATATCCAAACCATCACTTCCTAACTCCCTGCTATCATTTCCTGGTTAGAGCCACCACCCACCCCTGCACCGTCTCCCCATGCCTCCGTTCTCTTCGCTTAGATTGATCATCCCCCAGAAGCCAGCAGGTGTTTCTGGGTGGCATCTCTCAGCAGGCGACAGCGGATGCCAGTCGTCCCACTCACAACAGCAGTTAACAATTCTTTATCTATCTTTGTTGCTTTTTCTTCGCACTTTACTGTGATGCCACTGCAGCTAATTTCCTTTGAGAGGGGCGGCAGCTGTCAGGAAAAGTGGCTGTATAAATGGACAGCTGAGTAGTTTTTCTGGCGACCTCCCAGAGGAAAACTTCTGACCGCTTTCCTTTCTCCGGAGTCGCTGTCACTTGAAGGCCTCTCTCTCTCGTGGTTCTGACGGGTCACTAATCCCACAGGAGTGCTGCGCGTACTTAGCCAGGATACATTGTGGCATGACTACAATTAACACCGTTTAAAACAATGGTGGCCAAGCTCGGTTGCCACGGTGATGAGTAATAACAGCCATTAGAAAAATAATTGCAATGGCAGAGGCAGGTCCTGATGCCCCCCGATATGAATCACAATATTGATGCAGAGAATGGCAGTAATAATGACTACAATTAGTGGTAATTGTCAAAAAAAAAATAAAATCTTTTTTCCATGGAGTATTAGCATCCCCTTTGTCTGTATCCCCTCTTGGTTTCTTTCTTCCTTCAGTTCAATATCCACTGTGTCTCTCCTTCCCCTAATATGATGAATATGTAGGATTTGAGTATTTCATTAAAAGAGATTAAAATCGAGGGGAGAATTAAATTTAGATGAAGTTGGCAGCATCAGATGATGTCAAAGTAACTTAATTGCAATATTCCAACCCCTTCAAATGCGAGACCAATGCACATGCCCACTTATTGAACATGTGCATGTGTGTGTGCACGTACGCACACAGAAACATATACAGAACGAGCTCAGTGGCAAATAAAGATGTTTATTTTGGCCCCTGAGCAGTCAAGTCAGCAACTCTGCTGCTATGGCAGCCGCCATCTGTTTGTCTCACAACATTTCTTGCCTTCTGAAGGTGTTTCACAGAGCTCAGAGACACTGAGAGGCTGAGCAATGAAATATATTTACTCCCGCCATCTTTATCGGCACTCCTTATTGCCTGCTTCATCATCATGTGTCAATATTGATGTCATTCTTTCTCTAAATCCTCCCCACGGCCAGCACTTTGCCAGGGAGAGACGCAATGCAAATAGGGATGCAAATTGGTAAATACTAGTTCGGGGAGCCCAACAAGCCGGTTCTCTCTTCAAGGCAATCACATTTCACTTCTGGCTGTGGTTATATGACTAATTGCCCCGCGGATCATTTGAATTCAAGCCATGGAGCTCGGTGTCCATTGTGCTCAGCAGGAGGTGTGACTCAATCGAGCTGTGTCAACAGCCTGACCCACAAACACGGAGGGCGCTCCAATCAGAGCATAATCAACCTCCTTATTACCGACGCTTGGGCTGTAAGCAACATCAAAGAGGCTCCCTGCTGCTCCCCAGCCCCCGTGTCTCAAAAACATCGGGTTTAGGGGCCAGACAAGTTTGTTTGAAAGATTGTGTGTGGAAAGTTTCCGCGAGTTTGCTGAGGGTGCTGTGTCGCTCTGAATGCATGGATATTTTCAGTTTGTGTGTATCCTCATTTGCAACACAGAGAGAGAGAGAGAGTGCTTGATGGAGCATGTGTGCATGCATAAATGTTCAAGAAGGCGGCCGTGTGCGTGTGCTTAGTCATTCACAAGAGGCAAAGCCGCTGCACGATTTCCCCCCAGCACTTTCAAAATACCTGTAATAAGAACCATTACATCGGGATAATGGAGTGTAATCAAACGGTTTAGCTTGCACCTGGATGAGAAATGGCATTAAGACTGTGTGAAGTACATCCGTGGCTGCCACCGTGCTCTCCCCACTCCACACTTTGACCAGCTTTTTCACACCGAGTTGATCACACAATTGTAGATAAAACTGTGATTTAGGCTATTAACATACACACGAGTGGTAGCAGTGCTGCAGTCCAGGCTGTGATCTGATTGTGTCTGTGTGTTGGTCCACAAGTGGCCATGTTTATGTGTGTCCATTCATGTGTGCACATGCTGCTGTGTGTCTATATTCTCGACCAGCAGCCACTTAGAGACCTAATAAGGCGTAATGTATTCAAATGTGTGGGTTGATGCATTCTGTTAAAGCCAGAGGCAATGGGGTTGTTTGTATGAGTGTGCTTATGCACATAAGAAGATGAATGGCAGTATTTATAATCATCCTTATTAAAATCATAAGAACACGTTCATAAGGACCCTCTTATACTTGAGTCCCCCAGTATGTTTTCTCTCACTCAATCTTATTATCTCTATCACTCCGTCTCTCTCCTCCCTCCTTCTCTCTATTTCTCCCTTGCCATGCCCAGATGATGAATAGCAAGTAAATGAAAGATGCTTTAAGTACCTTATTTTGAAAGGTTCTATCTCAAGTGAGGTGCAAATTGAACATCCTTTTTTCCGCAGCATCTGTTCCTCGTATTTGTCCCTCTCCCCCTCTGTCCTTTTTTCTTCCTCTCCATCATCCTCCCTCTGTATCACTTTAATAACATCCATCTTTCTCTCCCTCAGCTCGTTGTCAGGCAGTGCAGGCGGAGAATGTCACAGTGTTGGAGGGAGGTACAGCCCAGATCTCCTGCCGCCTGCAGAACTATGATGGATCCATCGTGGTCATCCAGAACCCCCGCCGGCAGACCCTTTTCTTCAATGGCACGCGAGGTGTGTGTTAATGTTTGTCTCCACAGATAGAGCAGAACTGTCCGTGTAGAGGCCTTCAGTGACATTTGAACGGTTTTAAACACAGTTTTAAGCAATGACTCACCAACACTCACGTTTTACATTTCTCTTATTGCAAATGACCTCGTTTTTCCTTTGAAGTAATTCCACATTAAAAAGTCAGATAACTGCAGAGTTAATTTAGGAGATGGTTTTACTCTCTGCCCTAACAGTGTGACTGCTTTAACTGTTTTAAAAGCATAGTTTGAAGCTCTCTGCATAATCCACTGTTAACCCCAGTGATGAGATCAGAGCTTATTACAGCTTCTCATTAGAGCATGGCCTTGACAATCACATGTTTTTTTCAAAGGCGGCTTTATAGCAAATTATCATTGTAACCAATATTATAATGAAGGCAAATTTCACTGAGGGCCTCAGGGTGGAAAAACATTACATGTTTTTTCTTAACTAATTAAGGGCAAAAGTTGCTATCTTAGCCAGATTTTCTGTTAGCAGTGTTAGGAAACCTCTGAGCAAAGGAACAGTGATCAAGGATACTTAACATTGCCTTTGAAATTTGTGTGCGGTAGCTTAATTGAAGCAAAATTTCATTTTGCATTTTGTGGCTCCTTACATCTACATGATAAAGTTCTTCAGATGTTAACTCAGGCTCAAGGCTATGGTGTAAAACTATGACTTGTAATCGTTTACAATTTAGGACAAGGGGCTAAAATTTAATATATTCAAATCATTTTGGTGCTTTGGCAGAGACACTACTAACCAAACCATTAATTAATGTTGTCGTTTGCATGTAAAATATATATATTTGTTTTTTACAGTGCATGGAACCATGTGCTGGAACTGGTTGTGATGTCAACAAGCATGCAGATTAAAACCATAATAAAAAAAAAAGAAGCCCAGACACTAACAAAATCACTACTTGCATAAGTCAGAGAAACAACACAAACCTGCACATAGGTGCAGAATTTCCTGGCCCACTTTTTGTGTTGTAATGGTGCTCTTTTACTCAGCAGTTTTTTTTTCCTCCCTAAATCACAAGCCAACACGGTCTGCTGCCATCCCACATAGAAATCATCTCTAACAGGCAGAGCAACCAATTGGAAACCCCAAATCCCCTTGAGAAAGAGCACTCACTCACCTTTCATTCAAGAAGCTTGGCTTTGTGCAAACTCCTCAGTTGTGCCTTTAACATCCATACGTCCCAAGCAGGGATCCTCTCAGTTGACTGAGTGGTCAGTCTGTTCCATCCCTCACGAAACTTGCTTCTCTAAAAATAATTTTGATTACATATGCTTTGGAAAAACATTGCTATACTGTTGTGATTGTGTGAGATGTGTTGATTTTTTTCCAGCTTGATTCAGACTCCAAGAGTCTATTTGCTGAGCTAACATCACTCAAGCTGCTCTTGCTGAATGTTGCTCCAAAGTAGCTTATGAGATCTTATACTTCACATTAATGTACTCTCAATCTGCTACTGTTACTGTTGGTTTAACTGGATTTAATTGAGTTGAACTAAGCAGGGAAACAAACAAGCATCAGACAGTTTCTATTCTATTCCATATTATCACTTGTGTATTTGTCTCATGGCTTTGGCCTTGTGATAGATGAAGAACTCCTCTGCTGCAAGGACCATGCAAGAGCCAGTCTCACGCACTCTTAAACTGGCTGCATATACCTGATCTGTTCAAGTATATAAAATGGAGGTTGAAGTGCTTACAGTGTGTTATAGTATAGTATCTTCAAGTACTGTGATTAAAGAAAGGCCTTGTGGAAATGTCAAGAAAATGAATGACTGCTACAACCAGAGCCAGTCAATTATTTCACAGCTAACCTTGCAGTTAAAGCTCCCCGTGATGAGCGCAGGTTGAAAGGAAATTTCCTGCAATTTTTTTTTTTTTTTAGCATAATTAGCTGATACAAACTACTGGCAGACTTGACACAATATGTAGATGATTTTAGCTACAGAAAATAAATCCAAAAAATCCTTAACTCAAGGGCATATCTAGTACATATTTGTAAACATACGGCATGATATTTTTATAAGTGAAAGTTGGCACTTGAACACATTTTCACATTTCTAATACATCTTCCCGGATTTGTAATTACATTGATTCAACAATCAAGACTCCCACACTCTGATTGAGAACAGTCTCCGTCAGAGCCACTGAAGATTTTCCGAACAGTGTGCCAAGATTAGACAAAAAATACAAAAGACTAGAGAGCTGCTTTCACTGTTGGCTGATACTTTGCTCAAACACTTTTGTTCCACATAGTCACGTTTGCTTCACCCGTTAGTCGCCTCGATCGCAGAGTGGCTTTAATTGGGCAGTTGAGGTCACTACTTTGGGAAACCTTACGTTCAACTCTCCCCCCAATTCCATCAGATCAGCACTATCAGTAAGTTCTATTAAGTATTTAAACAGAGCAGCCCCGTATGCTCTCCCACGAGACATGGTCTTGCACCTTTTTGGAAAGCACGTCGAGATCTAATCAGAGTGAGGCAGGAAGACGGGGTATGAAAGTGAAAATGAGACAGAATAAAGAAAAGAGCGGGGGAGAACGAGACAAAGGGCAGAGGGTTAAGAAAGACACAGCAACAGAGAGAATAAAGACGGGGAGCGCAAGCGACAGAGGAAGAGACAGCCCTGGGAAATGATCCAAAGGTTAGGCAAGGTATAAAGTATAGATGGTTTCCCGTATCTAATTTGGCTCCCGTAAGCACTGAAAAGCCTTGTTGGGGACATTTTCCAGGATGAGCATAAATTACATCCCGCTCTGGCTCTTTCTACCTTCACGTCTGCTCCATCACTCGCTGTTGGGCCTTCTCATTTCTGCCTATTGCCCATCTGACGCCTGGATCCAGGCTCACAAACTAAGGCCTTTCTGTGCCGAGCCATTCCACGCTAACTGCCCAAATGGGGTCGCTGCTGTAAGTGCTGTGAATTAGACTGCCTGTTTTGCAAGCGAGCAACCAGTCAGGGGTGTGTTTTATGAGACTGTGGGCACTGATAGCTATAATAGAGCTATGGAACTAACCAAATGGACCATTTCTCCTCAGTGGTCCATATCTCCCCCCCCCCAACCCTTTTGCCAACTCTCCTCAGCATGCAAATGAGGTAGGACAATAAAGGTGAACTTGGACTTGAACGGAAGTCTGACATTTAGTTGCCATTTAGTGCAGAGAGGGGTAAAAGATTTACCTTTCTGGAGGGAATAGCTCTCTAACAATGCTCTCCCTGCCGTCCGGTGGAGGGCGAATGTTTTGGGGGGTGGCTGCAGAGATTAGTGTGGTGTACTTCCAGGAAGAGTGGACTAACTCCATCGCTCCAGGCCCCTCTCTCTCTCTCTCTGTCTCCTGTGGATTTCCCTCTCTATCTATATTATTTTTTCCCGCCTGCCGCATTATGTAGCTATATTAGTCTATTTCTCTCATTCTTTCGTCCTCCTCCATGCTCTCAAGCACACATGCACACAAAGCCAATATCTATAGTGTAGTGTCTGTGTTGTGATGAATTATCCTGGGAGATGGCCGGGTGTTACATCAGGGAAGTGTCTGCTGTTCCGTCCGTGAGCCAAAGCCAACACAAAGGATTGAGGAGAGGGACAGAATAAAATAGAGATGGAAAACGAGAGAGAGGTTTCACAGTCAATTCGATACAAAGTGAGTCTCAAAGGTATTTAGGGGAATCTATGGGCATCGAGCCACTGTCACCCACAGACTGTTATTAGCGTTATTTGTTATTATCAGCATTTTTCTCACCATTGATCCAACTCTTTCTTCAGTAACAATAGAAGAATTGTTGCATGCTCACCTTCCCTTGTACTCCCTGCTACTGTCCTGTCTTCCCTTTGTTTATTACAGCTTTGCATTCAGATGGGGTCTGGGACTAGCTATAGAATTAAGCGTTTTGAAAGCTTATGTGTGTTTTTACATTTTGTTTTCAATTTTTGGTAATTTGCGATAGTCTTAATTGCTGTGTTTACTCTGTCCACCATTGTACTACTGAGCCTGTCTCTAACTGACTGAGAGGGCAGCTCCACTCAGTTTAATAGCTTTCCTAAAATAAAATTTGGTTGTACAATACGCTTTATTTGCATAGCACTTTTCAGAGGAGCTAGCAAGTGCGTCATAGCAAGTGAAACAATAATGTTTAAAATCTAATAAGATGAACAATAAAAATGACAGACAGTAATTAGAAATGGACTTACAGGGGAATAAAGCAAGCAGTTACAAAGAGAATGAATGAGCACAATCTAGTTTAGGATAGTCCAATCAGTACTTGGGAAAATGAACAACATTCTCCCTCAAAGCTGGAAATGAAAGAGGCAAGACATCTGTTATGTTGTATCAATGTACAGCCTGGAGCTGCTCCACCGAGACTGACTTTGCAAACTCTTTCTGAACTTTCTATATCAAACTGAGCTTTAGATTTAGCAGCACTATCAATTCCAGAGCAGAAAATCGTCCTGGGCACTGTCAGAGCCACTATTTCTTCCATGTTTTGCAATTTTTCCTCTGCAGGGCTGTCCATAAGAGTGACATCACAAATTAGAAGGCGGTGCAATTTCTACTCTTCTTCCACACAGTGGGAGATACGATTCACTGCTAATACAGAGCATACTATCTTTAGGCTGAGAAACACCACTCACCAGGAAACGTGTACTGTTTCATGTTCTTGCCAATTACTGTGTGCTCTATGTTCAAATAACAACATATGTTCTAAATATTGATTTACAATCTTGTTAATCATTTGAAGCACCTGCAACCATTCTGGGCTATTGTAACTCATGCAGAGCCACAGGCCAAGCATCTTAAGTTTTGCAGTTTCAAATCTTATTTTCTATCAAACGATCTGCAATAAAAGTTCAAGCAACTGCAGCATCTGTCATTTCCTTGGCCTGTAGGTCAGTGTGCATATATCTGAAGGCCTGAACTGCTGTTACATTACCTACCTATAAATGTTGCTCCTTTGCACCATCCTGGTTCTAAACGAGGATTCTCAAGGTTAGGGCCATTAGGGTCACTCACCGAAGACTGTTAAAAATGTCAAAAACATTTCTTCTGTCTGTTGCTAAAACCAAAATCAACAAAACAAGAAAAAAGCAGCAGCACCAGCAGTAGTAATTTCTAGTAATTATTTAGGTCCCCAGAAACAGAAAATGACTGACATGATATCAGATGCTGAAAATGCCAGATACCATAAAACAGAATAATGATAAATTAATGAAATTAAGGGAAGGAGTGAAGTTAATTGCCCCTTTTCGCTGAAAATCTGCAGCCTCCCAAAAGAGTGACTGTACAAACAAAATCCCCTGTGGTGCTTCTCATCTATAAACACTTGAAATTAAGGCAAGGCCTGCCAGTAAATGGGTTCAAACAAATTCTTGATAATAGGATTCTCACTCTGGCAGATTATATTGTTTTGTGTGTCTGTATGAGAGGCCATACCAAAAGCAACAGGAATCAATTACACACTGACCCTGAGCAAAAATGATATTCCATGTTTCTCCTTTGTACGGTCATTCTTTTTTTATTCTCCTTGAATACTCTTGAGGAGCATTTTAAAATTTATATCACAGCACAGGATGATAATTGTGATTTTTTGTCTCTACCAATAAGTGATGAACTGACCTTCTCTCTCCTTGGTGCCTCCACCCTCTCTCCTGCTGCCATCTCCCATCTTCTTTCCATCGCACCTCTACTTCCTCTTCCATTCCCCTCCTTCCCAAAAACCCCAACCCTGTGCTGTCTCATCTGCACCACCCTCATCCCACTTCCACCCTCTCTCCCCATAATCCTCACCCGCTCGCAGCACTGAAGGACGACCGTTTCCAGATGGTGCTCTTCACGCCACGGCTGGTGCGCATCACGTTGACCAACGTCAGCGTGTTTGACGAGGGCGGTTACTTCTGCCAGCTCTACACGGATGCCACGCACCACCAGGTGGCAACGCTCTCCGTCCTGGTGCCGCCAGAGACGCCCACAGTGGACGTGAAGCAGGAGGCTGTGGAGGGCGGCGAGGTAGAGCTCACCTGCGTGTCGCCACGCAGCAAGCCGGCTGCTACCCTGCGCTGGATGCGTAATGGCCGGGAAATACCAGGTACCAGGATTGAACTGACAGATGGACTGATGGATGGTTAGATGATTGTGAGGGATAAATGAGGAAATTAATGAGGTAATATAGGGCAGGTGGCATGAAATGGGTGGATGATATCAAAGATGGAGTGCTAAATAAAAGAAGGATGAATGGATTGGTGATTGATGGTTTGACAGAGGGAATGGGAGATTGATTACTTGATGGAAACAGGTAAAGACTGATGGATGGATAAATGGATGGAGAGAATGGAGGTTTGGGGCCGCAGAGCTGCCATAATCTCTCTCCTCTTCCCGTTTCCTTGATTTTGATCAAGTGTTATTTGCAATATTTAAAGGCAGCGATCTGGTTTCCAGTGATGAAACACACGTTTTGCTATCCGAACAGTTTAAACTTTCAGTTTCCATTCCTTCGAGAATAGTTTAAAGTTCACCAAGAAAATTCTCTGTGTCTGTGTGTCGATCTGTGTGTGGAGAATACAGACATCACCAGCAAGTACTGGGAAGATTTGTAGTGCTTTTTTTTGTTCTTTCAAGGTGCCCATGAAAAAAAAACATTACCACCAAAACAGACACAGATCTCCTTCCTTTCTGCATGTCCGTCTCCTTATGCTCTTTTGGAAATGAAATTCAAATAACCTTGATTTGCACATAATCTCACAAGTGCCTCAATGTGTGACAGCACAGATGCTGCATACACTTCAGATTTTCTCCTTTTCACACTCCACTCTTCTTCCACACACGGATATACACACATGAAGAGACACTTTTTTATTCACCATCCTCTAACTCACCCACTTCTTCTGCTAAGTCTATGAGGCATCCATCAGTCTGTTACCTTGATCTATCTATCCTTCATTATAACTCGCCGTCTCCCTCAGCCTCTCATAGCTAAAGAGGCATTTCACTCAATAATACATCTGAGACCTATCTTTCCATTGCTTTCAGTCGGTGTAACCTTTGCTGTTAAAACGGCGTTTGTGTTCTGATTTGACTTCCTCAAAAACCTTGGTAACAAAAGAAAACAACAAAAGAAGACCAAGTTTTACAAATTGTCCCCCACTCATAGTTTTTTTTGGTGAACATTGTTGCCCTTTCACTCCAACGTTTGTGCCTTCAAATAACAGACACAAACCAGATGAAATAATCTGAGATAATCTGGTGTCAACAGTATTTGGGACTTGTATTGAGAAATGTTTTACCCTTTCAAAATTCATGCCAGTCGTGTCTTTTTACTTTCTATTTTTGTCTGGCACTCAGCTTCTCTTTCATCCAGCTTCCTCCTCTTTTCTATGTCAGAGCATGCCTGTCACCATCATTCGGTCTCCCCTCTCTCTGTCCTTCCCCTTTACTCCTTCTTTGTCCTTTCATCTAATCTCCCTTTCATTTTTTGTTTGATTTAAATTTCACTGGTGACAAAGATCAGATGCTTCTCAGCTTGATTATTGGTTGCTTAAAGAGCCAGTGAGACAGACAGGGGGTTGCTCTCTTGTCTCACTTCTCTCATGTTTTTTCCTCTCCTTGTTTCTT
>OMNW01002887.1:2749-17108 GCA_900303245.1 Selene dorsalis
TTTTTTTTAAACCCCCCCCCCCCCAAAAAAAAAAAAAAAAAAAAAAAACACTAATGCATTTGGCAGAAAGGGAGAGAGGATCAGCAAACATTATCTCTAACGAAACTGATGCCGTGATGTAGCAGGGCAGCGGTTAAACTGATCTGTGACGATGTCTGCTGTGCTTCTCTCAGCAGAGCTCCCCTCAGCCTGACAGCTGGACAGAGAAGGGGGAAAAAAAAAAACATGTACACAGACTCCAATTCAGGTGAAAGACTGAAGTGTGGTGCACAAGCCCCACAGGTGTAAAATGGAAAGTGTAATTGTGTTCAACAAAACCCAAACCAAAAATTTCAATTTACTGAAACTGAATGTTCAACCAGAGTGAAACAGAATGCTGAAATATTGCCGCCGTATGTGTTGACAAAGAGTTGCACATTTTTTACGATATCCTTTTAGCCTCCTCCTTTTAGCCCCAATTTGGTCTCGACCAGCTCCTTAGGGAAATGTCTGGCTCATGACTTGCTAAATGCTCCACTATGATCATCAGCTACCACACTCCACAGAGTAGCAGCAGGCCATATTACCACTTGATCCACTCTTGATACAAAAATATTGATTACAGCAGCATTCAACCTGACTGAACTGTCGCATGATATCAAGCTTACATAGGTGGGACAATCTGATCTCTGGCTAAAATAGTCTAGAACTACTGTGAGGGTATTATTATTTCTACAAGTAGTTTACATTACATGCAGATAAAACCCTGTGTGAATTGTTCAAATTAACTGAGAGAGAAACTATTCTCAATAAGTGAGGAAATAAAATTACCAACACATTTCTATTTAAAGTTTTTTGTTTTTTTAAGTGCAACTGAAAGAAACTGTATTGTGTCCTCAGGGCACTCTGTCAATATATCTAGTCTGCTCTAATATCTACTCAGAGAAAATTAAGGAAATGTAATGGGAAATTCATAAATCTGGACTTGAATCAAATCCAGCTAATTATCCTCATCTAAGTTCAATAACAGTGAGATGATATGCCTGAGGGGAAATCATGTGCGTTACACACACGCCAACTGATTTAACAGTGGATGAAACACTCACAACAGCCCTGTCCCAGAGCACATTTAACATCTTTAAGTCCAAGTCAGAGAAGTTTTTAATAAACATAGGACGAAAAAGTACATATCCACCTACCTAACAAAATTTTTCTTAGTTGTTACTCAACTGATATTCCATCTTTCATGCATCTTACAGACCTGTCCTCCTACTCCCAAACTAACATGGTCTGAGGGGTTTGTGGAAACTAAGCATGACAGATGTTTAACTACTCATTGGGACCAATGCATGTAGAAAAAAACAAGTACAGCACTTAAGAACGTGGGCCGTGACTTCTGGTGCACCTATAACATTTCGATTGGGATTTCAGTATAAAGCGGACAGTGACCCAGGAGGATGTCTGTGAAGGAGTAACAGGTTCCGGCTCATCTGAAAACATTGAACCGCAGCAGTGTTCAACGCTGCCTCGAGACGCTGTGAAACCACTTTATACGGTGTGGTCGTCATATTGCTGAATAGTCATGATTGCAAGGATCGACTCCATAAAGGCTACCATCAGCTGCCATGCAGGCTGAGCGATACATGTATCATGATATACAGTAAGATGATCACCACTCTCATCAAAATCAGTTTGGTCAGTGCCGCCAATTTACAGTGGTGAACCCACTGTGCGCTAACCTCTTATCTGCCATAAAACAGCACAACAGACACGGTAGTGAACACAGTTAAACATTTAGCTGCCACAGAGCCACATATTTAGCCATGTGTCCTTGAATGGATACTGGACCCCACATTGTCTCTGAAGGCTGTTCCATCAATGTATGAGTGTTCTGTATGATTGCGTGAGTGAATGTCACAAGCAGTTTGAGTGTTCAGCAAGACTACAGAAATGCTATGTAATTTCTGCCTATTTCACCATTTTCCTGGCAACTATTGCCATCAATTTCTTAGACGATGATAATATGTCGATGTTGTAGTTATAGCTTGTTCAGCATCACAGAAAGGACAAAAAATCAGTTGCTTCAGGTTTATGAAGAAAACAAGCTCAGTATATATCTTATATAGTGTATGTATAGTATAGCTCCATATATAGCGTACAAGAGCCAAGAACACAATGGAAATGTTGCTTTCTGAGAGGTGCCCAGGGGGATTTACCTTTTGGATGGAAATAGAGACACTGACTGAATATGCACAACATAATGTATTGTTAATAAGCTATCAAAGCCGCATGAGGGGAGCTCTGTTGATCTTCGAAATTGTGTGTTATTTATGGGGGAAACAAGGCAAAGAATTAAAATTTGAACAAAGCAAAAATATTGTACTTCTGCTGCAAATTCCCATGTCCAGTCCATTAACACAAGGTTTATACCTGAGGATTTTATGCTGGGATAATGAATGATAACTGTGATGACACCTGTGATAATGTTTCTCTAAATAATCATAATGGTGATGCCGATGTTTCAGCTTTTTTTTTTTTTTGGGCTTCTATAAAACCACCAAGAACATAAAAGAAGAAATCACTCCAGAGAATTGTGGAGTTTGTGAAATCTCAATCACATCTCCGCTACAGTGAAAGCCGAGAGACAGAGACAAATGGAGCCAGTTTTCACTCCAGCAGTTCAACTTCTGTCATACTCTTGTAGAGAAAAAGAAACAGAAACTCATCTCATCTCCTTGTACCAAAACAAGCCTGGAGGACCTAATAGCAGCATGTCTCAAGCATGACAACTATGCGGTTTCCTCCCCAGCCCTCCCCATCTTTTTATGCCTCATTGTCTTGTTCACCCCTCTTCCCCTGCCTTGTTTTCTCCTGATAACCCCGGTCTCTCTTCAAGCGGCTTCACCCCTATCTCAATCTCCCACTGTCACACACTCCATCATTCTAGTCTGCTTTATTCGTTGTCTGCCCTCCTGCCTCCATTAAGTGAAGCACTGGAGACAAGACACTGGCTGCTTTACACAATGGCCCCTGTATTCATATACCTGTTTACCTATCTGCAGGTAGCCCTTAGCATATTAAGTGCAGCTACCTTTAAGGGACAAAAAAAACACTCACATTCACAGTGGTCCCTTTGTTTCTCTGTACATTATGCATACCTGAACATCTGTATTTAGGATGCGTTTCCATTTAATGTAAATTAGTTGGGCCAACAGACTGGAGAAATAAATAAACCAAGGGAGGAGTAGGAAAGAAAGAGAGGTGCAGCCAGAAAGCATCTAGGCAGTGATATGTTCGTTATTGTTTTGGCTTTACACTTAATGCATTTCACATGAAAACAGCTACAAGATTAAAGTGCTGACTTTCAGCTTTGAAAAAGATCTTGGAAGTGTTCATAGCAGATGTGCAAACTGTAACCTTTCCCTTCAGAGGGCACAAGGATAAAAAAAAATAAAAAAGCTAAAAATCTGTAAACTGAATGCTGATGCAAAGACTCGAATTAAAGCTGAACATCAGCACTTTGACCTCTTGGTCGCTGTTTCATTTTAAATCCAATGCTCTGGGGTTACAGAGCCAAAACTATCCACATATTTGCAGACTGAACTGTTTATGCACTTACATGAAAGTGATAAACTCATACATAGAAATAAGACTGCTGTCAAAGACGTGTGGTATATTAGTTTTGCAGGTATGGAATATTTCTGCATACGCAAGGGGAAAGTGCTGTAATTTTCCCTCTAGTACTGTACATGTAGGCGTGTGTGTAGCCACTGGTGTATACTGCAGGGGCAGATAGATGGGAAAGCCCACGCGGTGGAGTTCTGGAC
Organism: Selene dorsalis; assembly: GCA_900303245.1. NCBI lineage: Eukaryota > Metazoa > Chordata > Actinopteri > Carangiformes > Carangidae > Selene > Selene dorsalis. The sequence continues at coordinate 6,556 of OMNW01002887.1, forward strand.
AAATTGGCTGCCTTTCGTCTCTGCTCCTCTTTAATTACACAGAACTGAAATGCAGTACCTAGCTACCAACCAAACACTGCAGAAGGAGATATGAACAGCTCCGTTTATCATGCAGAGTGCCGACCAAGTGGCACTGCTCAAATGTAGTCTCTCTCTCTCCTCGATCCTCACTCTCAGAATAGACACACTGCCCACATCATCAAGAGTACTTCTGTTTAGATATCAGCAGGAGATTCTGGGATAAGAACAGGTCATTAAGTTGTACGGCAATGAGATGCATTAAAAGGCCACAAATGCCTGTCAAAGTTACAGCTAGCACAGTGCAGTAAGAGAGTTGCAAGACAGCAACATGTTTTTCTCTGTTTTAGCTTCAATCTAATACCTTGTCCTTGAAATGAAATGCTAACAATCAGGGTAAAGAGCTCCCTTTCAATTACATATATACACACACACTACCTCCTCTACTGCCACTATGTTTATGTTTGAGGATGTACACATCCTCAAACATAAACATTTTTTGATACAAGGTCCCTAAATTTCAGGACAGTGATCCAAAATGTACAGGGACATGATCGCTCACTGTTCCTGAAGCCAACTGATGAAAGTGCATGAAACAAGCAAAATGTGACTTAATTGATTGCGAAGGATCTGCAACAAAAGTTAAATGTGATTTCACTCAAGTCTGTGTTGAGTTTAAGTTTAGATTAGATAGACAACACAGATGCCGCATAAAAAAAATGATCCTGATATTTCTAACTGCACTGTATATATATGTTCCTATTGTAAATAATAAACAGTTAAAATTAGAGACATACTGAATTGACGAAATGACATGAAAATGGCACCAATGATGCCGTTCGAGCAAAAGTTATACTTCGCCGACATAATAATAATAATGTAACATATTCACCAACGCATGGAGGGAAGCTGAACCTATGCTACCATATTCATCGAAGTGATTAAATGTCTTTCTGGTTTCATTTCCCCCATGTTCTCTGATAAGTGGAGGATATAAGCGATGAGAGTAAGGTTCCGCTTGTCAGAATTTTCCACATAAGTGAAAATGAAAGGTCGCAAGAAATAGATGCATCGTGAAATGATGAAGAAAGAAGGAAATGTCTAAATATTCGTACATCTACATATGTGTCTTTATCAACCTCCTCCATTTCCTTGTAATAATAAGAATAACACTGTGTGCTGCAGCTGCTCTAGCGCTTGCATACACACAATTTAGCATCACTGGCGACACAGACAACTCACTACAGAAGAAAAACAATGCAGCCAAGACAAAGGGATACAAAAAAACAGATATTTCTTTCTGCTTCACCAGTGCCACCTGGGGCAGCAATCAGCAACCCTTCCACTGCCTATTAGATACTGCTCTCGGCACAGTCACTATCCACCAAGGCATATGCACAAGTTCGACACTGCACATTAGTTGTTTGTGTCTCCAGTGTATACGGCTGTTCGTGTGTTTCTGTTGTGCTGAGTCTGTTGCTGTCACAGACCTCATCCCCACAACATAAGGAGGATAACACAATGAGATAAGCACTTTAAAATTCATTAGGGGAGGGGGCTCATGGGGAAGCTCATCCAGCTGAGGCTGAATAGGAAGCAGTGCCATGTGTCAACAGATAATATTTTCGGGGGAAGGTGCCACTGAAAATCACCAGGCCACACCAGCAGCAAGAAAAGGTTTTATGCAAATATTTATACACATTCCTCATTCTTGCTCCATATACAGTGTTTGTTTTGACTTTGGCCAAGTAATAAGGTGAAAGAAAGAAGGAGCAGGGAGTAATGTCGCGGCATACAGATAAAGAGGTGGAGGAGGTAAAGCCGATGAGAGAAGGATGTTCTGGTGCAGACAAAAGAGGTGTATCTGGACGAAGTAAAGAGAAAGAAAACAATGAAAATAGCTTTATGAAAAAGGATTTTTTAAAAGTAGAGCGCAGAAAAGAGTTGAAGGGCAGAGCAGAGAAAGAAAAATGGAGGGGGCAAAGGTGGGAGCAACTAGCTGTACTGACTCTTACCTTCCGTAGGGTTGATAGCTCCTGGTAAGCTGTCCCATGGGAGGGTCCAGGCAGGGCAAGGATGAGGAGTGAAGATTGCCTCGATGCCATTTTCCTAAGGGAGTAACACACAAGCACACAAAAATACACAGGTTACCATAGAAACCCCTCCACAGCCTTGAGGTTCTGCGGTCCAAATGGTTGTAATGAAGAAAATCAAAGAGAGCTGCTCTTGAACAAGGCCCTTGTTACCTTACTCACACTGATCTGAGGCTGTACAAATGTGAACAAAGGTTTCACTATCACAACACATGCTCCTGCACATCCAATGCGCTTCCGAGAAGTACTGAAGAAACATAGCAAATTGAGGCAGAGAAGGTAAAGCACTTTTTTTGTCTCTCTCTTTAATGATAAGAGGGTTGGAACAATAAAAAGGTACTTAGAGACAGTCTATAAAAGGCAGGAAAATGGTGCTGAGTCATTCTTGTAGAAATAAATTCATTTTAAGAAGTCCCTTTTGGAGGATGACTCCAAAACTGCACATTTTCTTTCAGATAAATTGCCTTCCTAATTAATACTGATAACAGCTCCTACATAACCTCTAATAAACATGAATAAGTGAGTGCAGCCGGGAAAACATCATTCACAGCTTAGATAATGTCCATAGGGGTATATAACAGTAATTCACTCAAAACCAATACCAACATATTTATGTGATATCTTTGTTTTTGTTTTTTTAACTCTTTTCTTATTCTGGGGCTTTTCCTGTTTGGTTTTCACGGCAACCCTGCGGTTCATTGTTATTTAACTTAATGCAACCAACAACAACAGAGTTATCAAGGTGCAGTGGGTATTATATATATATATCCTAACAAACTTCATATCAAAGCATATTGCCTACTCACTGTAACATACATTAAAGATATGTACATGCAGAGATCAGAAACATATAAACACTTGCATGATGTAATGGAATGCAATGCAACAGTCCAGTAATAAACCCAATTATGAAGAAAATATTTAGTTGTTCAAAGTACCTACTGCTTCACTGGCTATGGTGCTGTGTGTGGTGTTATGTTACAACATATATTAAAATATTCTGTTAGTGGCATATTTTAAAGAATTATTCAACTGAAATCTATTGCAGTGGACTTTAGGTTTTTCAGTCACTTGACTATGAGGTATTTTTCAGATTGCTGACCAAAGTCTAATACTACTGAAATCCCCAATATTGGTGAGCCAGTAAAATGTTTTGGCACATTTAAGAGCATGATATCTGCCTATACATTTATCATCAACATACTCTGACTTATAATCACAGTAAAATGATATAGGATATGCCAGGGCAGCATGTTTCAATCTGCCTTACATGGTAACACCATGCAGCTGGACCACAGGGTCAAGAGTTAGAGGCTGAAAACAAGCTCGGAAGCGGAGGTCAAGCTCAAGTTCTACCACAACAGAAATGTTAAATGAGAGGCAGCAACAATGTGGTTCAAAAGATCACCATCATGTCTGTGTTGGTTAGATCACATCTGCAAGATGCATCAGTCATAATCTGAAGCCACATTAGCTGGCTATTATTGTGTTGACAATAAAAACTGAACTGGCTTGATGGTGATTAATGGCCGAAACCTTCGACTAGACGAATACTGACTATTATGGGTGGGCGATATGGGCAAAAAAAAAAAAATCTTGATTATTATTTTTTTTTCCAATAAAGTTGATCTGATGATATCCTTTAAAATGTGATTTTGTATTTTTTTTTTTTTACAAAAAATGCTGGAAAACTCCACTTGCTTACCAGGACATCTATAGATGGACTCAGCATTTCGGAACCACAGCTCTTGTTTATTTTATATAAATTTAAGCATTCAAGAGACTCCCAATTAAACTCAAGTGTGGATACATTAAATGACTCAACACCCATGTTCTCTGCTCTGAGGTATATTGTGCATGAGCAAATAGATGAGACTTAACCATTTCTTTATATTCTTAAGTATTTTATACTGCAACACAACCACACAGGAGTGCAGGGTTTTCCCTGCACATCCTGACAGCTGAGAATATTACTGTCAGATAGCCTATTGCCCCTCCTCTATTAAATATGACAGGAGGCTGGAAATCATAGGACATGTCTGTTCTGTCCTGAAATGTGCGTTTCTCTTCTATTATAGACATTCTACATCTTGGAGGCGACGTCTTTCCAGATACGCTCATCAGCTGACTTCATGATGTGACAATGGGACACTCACACACTTCATGTGAACCAGCCTAAGCCATGTACAGTCTATGGTCTGAAAGAGACCAGACTGAAACTCGGCCATTAAAGTGACGGACCGGAGACACAAGGGCCCAATTCCCTTCCACCTCTCAGGCCCTGAACCCTGACTGACTTCAACAACGTCAGCTGTACGTGACTGAGTGTGAGAGCCTGAAAGGATCCAGACCAGGAGCTCGGTCCGTACCGGAACCGGGACCAGGACCACTAGAACCAGAACCGGTCAGGATCACCAGAACTGGAACCAGTACCAGGACCAGACCCAGAACCATACCAGGCAGGGACCAGGACTGGAACCACGACCAGACCGGAACCGCGACCAGAACCAGTATGGTTCTGGTTTTGGTCCTGGCACACACACAAAATCTCACTCCAAGCTAAGTTCAAAACTAGAGAGCCCTGATTATAGTATTGGAGCTACCCTTTTGTTTGCATTTAGTAGGCAGGTTGTGTGTCTACATCTCATTGCACAGGCAGTTTGACTGGCATGCATCACTGTGTGTTAAGTGAAGGGGTAAAGAGGCAGAGTTTATGAGCCATTTATACTGTGAACAGTGCAGCCAGATGAGCCTGGTGCATCTGGTTAGCAGCAATGAGGGATCACGTGTCACAAAGTCAAACGACAGCCTTCTCTGTCTCTGTGTACTTGCCTTGGCAGAGACATAGTCATATATGAGAACATATGAGCACACATACATACACACACGCACACACACACACAGAGGCACCTTGGCCAAGACATCACAACAGCTGCACCGCAGACATGATGGTGGCGACAGGCAGCCATCCTTGTAATCCCTCTAGGCAAAAAAAAAAGAATGGTAGCCATTGTACGTGTGTGTCTGTGTGTGTGTGTGTGTGTGTATGCGTGCATGCGCAATTTCTGATTTCAACCAGCCATGAAAACTGTCATTTGAGCACCTCTGTGCCTTAACTAAATTTCATCCGGCAACATGGCAGGTTTAAAACACATCCCATCCTGACCACCCAGACCTCTTTTAGTGTTCTCTTCCCGTCACGTCATATCACTTTGTTACAGACACTTTGCCAGCAAGAAATCACAGACAGATCTTTGCTGAGGGAGCAGAGCAACAAGGCCAAAAGAGCAGTCTGAAGGCTCAGTCATGAGAAGACAAACTCCTTTTAAAAAGCTGCACTTGTTCATACCCTGCTGAAATACTATCCTAAAACGTGTTGCCGGGGCAGTGTGTGCTGTAGAGCAAAGTAAGCTATGAATGTCCATGTCTTACTAATCCTCACAGTGGGAACTACATTTTAAGAGTGTGGACATGTTACACTAGTATTGCGCACTCCTGTCTTGTCTCTTTACACAAAAATTCTCAGCCATTGCTAGAAACTACTTAGCCTGGCTGTAAGACACTGTTTTGTTTTGGACTGCATTCATTGTTTTTATTGCACCTGAAATGAGGATAAGCTGAATGTGCACAACAGCGAGTGGAAATGGGATCCACTGAGAATACTGCAACAACAATGTGAAAATGTACCGATACTGCTGTTATAAACAAACTGTATGATTTGAACAAAGGTCACTTTTTTGTTTATATGTCTTGACTGATGACTGTCATACAAACATTCTCCATGAGAAGAAAACTGTGTACAGATAAGCATCCTCAAACCTTTAAACAGCCCACTTAAAATGTTAATCCTGTGACTGAAAGCACTTAACGTTTAGGGCACTGGCAGAAAAAACGAACATTTCAGCAATTAAGAAAGTCTGCCAGAAGCCATAACATTAACTTAGAGCTGCAATCCTGAAGGCACAATCAGCAGAAAATGTAAGCATGAAATTATAGGGATAATGGTTAACAACCAGTTGGAGCCTCCACAATGTCTATCAGTGCTGTGGAGGGGCAGTGGGAGACAGCTTCTTCAATTTACACCAAATCTGTGTGTGTGTTAAAGCAAATATGATTGGAGAACACAGAGAGGTGAAGCTTGATGAGAGATAAGTGAGGAAATGAAATAATTTACTTTAAGTTTCGTCATTGTGGGCCTGGGGCCACCAACAAAAGGCAGCTCTGCAGTCATCTCCTGGTTTTCCTCACTCTCCTGGAGGTCAGGTGGGTTGTCCTCTGCTGTCAGCTCTGGGGGTCTGGATGCGAAAACATGGGGGGTGGAGAGAGTCATGCCACAAGCCTTGGCTGCTCGAAGGACCCCAGGTACCTCCTGAACGCGGCTGTACCAATGCAGCAGGCGGGGGAGTCGATGTAGAGTGCCTGCAGCATGGGCCTGGAGGGAACACTATCAAAGACAGTGCGAGGAATGAAAGAGAGAAGAAAGAAAAGAAGGAGATTCTGATTAAATGACTCATCTCAGGTGTCATTGTCCAGCAGAGCGAGACGTCAGGTTCCGCCAGAATTCGCTCATCACACTTGTGGACACAAACACACACACGAGGGGCAAGCCAGAAAATACATCAAAACATCGCTGGCAGGTGGGGAGGACGCAAACAGAGACGTGATCAGAGAAGCAGTGTCACTTTGTGCGACTGTGTGTGGATGAGAGGGGGACACAGACAAAGGGGGAGGAAGGGGTAACTCTGCAGTGCCAGAAGTGGGTGGAGTGGGAAGGATCCGCCGTGGCTCCATGTGTCGTGGACAGTAATGGCCGTTAAGAGGAGACACGCTAGGCTGAGTGTGAAACTGGAAACCACTGGAGCACAGCTGACTACTAAAAGCCTCACTGTGAGAACTTCAGTTCATTCCCACAGTTGAGGAAATGCTCGGAGACGGCTGAGGGGTGAAATGGAGGCTGAGATCCACTTCAACCGCCTGACAGTGCAGCATCCTGATCAATAAGAATATACCATTGAACTAAACTGCAGTAGTATGTTCTGGTCTCCACTGCAGGTACTTTAATTGCCATAACAAACTTTGCTTGTAAAATATGCAATCATTCCGGATAATGAATATAGAGCAAGTCTGGGTGAAAGATTTTAGAAGTTCTGAGTTTTATGGTCAACATAACAACTCACCAGTTCTCGATCTGTTGCAGAGAGAAACATGTTCCCAAAGTAAAGTCATTGAAATGTATTTTAATCTGCTGCATTTGAATAGAGGCTCTCCCATACACTGTTATCACCCTTTACCAGGTGGCTCTGGACCACCTTTGAGAGCAAAACCTGTGCCAAATCTTAGGCAGTGAGTCTTCTTAACTCAAGTTTCTGCCTGGATGGGTCTGAAAGAGCCTGGATGTACTGTCTGCTCACCCTGACCGGAGTGTCAAAACCAAAAGTCACGCATAATTTGACGAGTCATAATAATAAAAGCATTAAAACGGCTGTAAGTACGTGTAAAGGAGGTCTTGTTGCATGAATGGCACCATCTATATAGTGACATCAGACCTCAGCTATGTGTCCCATTGTTTATGTTAAGAGACAAAGCTTTGCACGGCTGCACTTGGTTGCTCATGGGACAGTAATGGGAATTTTGCCTACAGTAAATGTTGTAAAGATTGTTTTGGGTCAAAACATAATACTAATGCAGGAAACCTACTGAAATGAAATGAGCATTGATGTGTACTCATTGATCTAAATTATGCGGTAATTTAAAAGCAGAGTCTTTAGCCGCAAGGGTTCATTATTGACAAAACTCTCAAATATAAATCATAAATGCGAAAGTCCTTACCAGGTACTGATAGATGCATGGCAGCAGCACCACATCAGTCAGTGTGAAGTACAGTCCTTCGGCAAACACGCGCTCCAGCGGAGGGAGATCTGTGGTCTTCACTTTCCTGATCTCAGAGTTCTCTCTAGTGGTCGAAGCTGGAACTGAATCCACAGACAGTTTGGCCAAAGCAGCCCTGAGCTCAAGTGCATCACAGACCTGAGCTGACTGTCCAGGTTTGGACTCAATGTCCACATCCCCTTGGCCTCCAGGGGACTCATTCTTTTCATTCTGCCTCTGCTCTTGGAGTTTCTGCCTCCGTATTTTGTCATCATTGTGGACTTTGACAGGCTCTGCTAGTCTTTGCTCTAAGGTTAGTATGGAGAGAGGCAGCTGCTGAAATTGATTTGTGGGATTTTGGAGGTGTTCTTCAACAGCAGAGGGGATGCCAATTTCACACAGTCTGGTCCACTTGCTCACCTAAGAGCATCAGAAAGAGATTAGAAAAAGATTTAAGAACATTTTTAAAGACAAAAACTGCACTGTCTTTAAACTGAGGGACAATGGTCAACTGTTTAATGTGTGGAATGTTACACTGATTTCTCTGAGCTACTGTGATCAAAGCCTGACAAACAAAGAAATTTGATCAACTCTCCTGCTGTGTGTGAGAGGAAAGTAATGTAACTCTGAAATCTTGTTAAACCAGAGAGGATTTCATGTTACACCTGCCAAGGAATAAGTAGAGAACAGAAAACCACTGACAACTTGGACAACAAACAATGGCACAGCTTGATCTTATTTTCACTAGAAATTTCTTTGAGAGTTTCTGGTGAAGAACTGTGTAATTTGTAATCAAATTTCTGGGAAAAATAAATAAATTAAGACAAACTTGTGAGTTTACACTTTGTAGATTTCCAGAGAAACTATTTCATTGTAACCAAACAAATATATATATATATCAATTAATTCAATGAATCAATCAATTCAATTCATTCATACTCTATGTCAGGGCCGTTGCATTGGCATGAAAGGTGATGACAATTCCAGGGGCCAATTTTACCTATGATCAAAAACAAATAACTATTAACCTTCAAATTAAGAATAACTGAAATTCTGACTGTGTAACACAGAGGCAAAAGTTTTGGGCCACTATGAATACTTAACCAGTCTGGATAGTAACCAGTCACAAGCTAGGCATGTGTTTCTAAGGAAGGAGGTCTATAGCAGAGAAAGGTGTTTTTGTAATGATTCATGTATTTGGTTACAACAGTTCACACTGAGAGGTGGTATCAAAATCTCACAGTCACCTTTGACTTTAATAAAAGTCAATATGTTTACATTTCACAATAAAGTTGTTCTTAATAGTACACAATAGCAGATAGAGTAATGCTATCAGCACCTACTCAGTGACTGGCATTAAATGCACTTAAACTCATTCAGGTACTTTGTATTTACACTGAGAGCGTTAGTAATAAGTGTCCCTGCTTCCCACTGACCTCAGCACAGGCCTTCAGACAGGTCTTCTTGAAACCCAGCAGTGCCAGCACATCATTTCTGGAGGGGTCGGCCTCTAAGGTCTTGTTGATGATGTGTCTCAGGACCACTGCCAGTCCAGCTCTGCAGAGCCGCCCCGTTTCATCCAAAACAGCAGGGAGACGGCAGCCCTGCACCAACTGGGGCAGATCCTCCAGGTGAGTGTCGGACACATCCACAGACTCCGGCAGCTGACTCTTCAGTAACCCGGTGCTAGTAGGTTTGCCGGAGACCAGAAAAACTTTGAAAGACTTGCACTCACAGTACGACAGAAGAAACAGGGCGATGGAGGTGTGCAGCGGAAGACGGGGCTCCTCATTCTGGCAACAAACTTCTAAATAGAGAGAGGGAGGCTGCTGCTTTTCGTCTGCGTGCTTCATTGTAAATACTGTTACAACCCGAGGAGTACAGACAAGGCGAACAAAACAATTAGCTTGTGTTTTTAAGGATGGCAGCTACGACTTGTATGCTAAAATGCCATGTTGATCCCAACGCTTAAAATGACATCAGTAGATACTCAGGACAGTTAAAAGCAGACAAACACACCGGCAATTTAAAACCACGTTGTTATGGTACACGCTTCCGCGGCTAGTGCTGCTTCTTCTTCCCCTCTGCTAAAGCTAAGCTAGCTCCACAGCGCCATCAGCTGTCTGTTTTTAAAACGCCAGTGAATTGTAATGTTGTAATTTTAACGCAGGACTTGCATTAAAACGCTGTACTGATTACAAAAAATGTATACACAATATATGCAATTGGATTTTAAATTCAGAAAGTAATACGAAGTTTTAGACAAGGTTCCGCGCGTGTAGATTCCGGACATATTTAACGGTTGCACAGATTGTTAGGCGAAGGCTCCGTCCCGGCTGCCTGCTTCTAGGAAGTGTTTCTCAATCGTCATTTGTTCATCTAAACGGACAAACCGGGTCACGGAACAAGCTTTTACCAGAAGAAGAGAGTAAGGTAATGCAACGAAACTAATATTTAAAATGTGTGAACTTGGATTTATAACTGACAGCTGAGGGGGAAGGTAACTTTAGCCACTGTGCTGTTAGTACATTGCTCTGTGTGTCCCGACGAACAACGGTCCAGAACGACCAAATT